>PHNY01284850.1:3123-15340 GCA_003724115.2 Anethum foeniculum | reverse complement strand
TATATAATATTCTAGACATTTCTCTGTTCTTTCTGCCGACATCTACGATGGTTCTAGAAATGTCATGTACAAGTTGTAGAAGAAGATGACCTGGATTTCTTAATACCTTCTTTGTATAATAAGGCCTTTACTTCTTAGTATATATAGTATATACGATACTTTTATGTAATTATATTATACAGTCTATCCCATAATAAACACTATAGACTAGGAAAAATGATTTTTAAAAAAAATCAGGACTGAATTCAGTCCTGTAGGACCATTTGTTGCAGGATTTGGGTTAAGCTGGGGATTGAAATGAAATTAAACAGAAGAATCGTGTAGCCAATTATGATATTTCTAAAGATAAATACAAAGAGGCATAAGCAGAAGCAATAAGTGTATCCATTTTATAGAATCAAATATTGGTTGTATCATATCTCTAACAACCCAATCTATAAATGTATTACATATTCACATCATAAACAATCTATAACTAATTCATATTGCAACACAAATGATACATAAAACACAGGTTCTGACTCAAAATTAATAACAAATTACCTGTTGTTAATTGAAAGAGAGAGCAAAGATAGAGCAGCACTTGCAGAGGATGGATACATATAAGAGGTCGATGGACATATATATAGAAGCTTATGGAGGTAGAGCAGCAAATCTTAAAAGATAACCAAAAAATTGCGTGAGCAGCGGATGTATATACAAGAACGGTTGATGGATTTGTGTGGAAGATATATTATAAGAATGATTAAACGAAAATTTTTAACACGACTTGCCCAGCTGATTTTAGGTGTCGTCCAGATGATTTTGAGTCGTCTAGCCCAAAAAAAAGCCTAAATGACCTGAACAGGTGACCGATCCAGTAAAAGCCCAATCAGACTTCATTCCATTTTTAACAAATGAGGCCTTAGTTCAGAAAGTTACAAATCTAGAATATAAAAATGAAGAACTAAGCTTGCTTGTAGTTTTAATAGATGATCTTAAACAGAAAAATGAATACTTAGAAAGTTAAGTGCAATACTGAAATAGAGACTATCCTTAGGAATCAGATCTCCGAGTTAGAATTAAAATTGAAAGCTTTTCAGAACTCTTCCAAAGTGACCAAGGAGATCATAGATAATCAAAAACTAAGCAGAAAGGCACCTATATGATTTGATTATTCTAAGAAGGCTGGTAAGAAACATATTAATACTTTAGGGACAGCGGTGTTTGTTAATGATAAAGTACCATATGTTGTCAAGGATGTCGAATCTCTTTTATTCACTAAATTATTTTAGAATCTTTAGATGAAGTAAGTTTATTTATTAAGGAAAAATTGCTTGTTGAGGATATGAAGAATAAGGTAGAGGAATCCCCTAAAACACCTAAAGATTCAGCTGAAACTAAACAAGGTATCAAGGGGGAGAAACAAAGACCTGAATCACTTAAGAAATTAGATAAAATTGAAAATCCTAAAACTGATCAAAGTGTTAAGGTTAATGTTAAGTACATGACATGTCTATTCCATCATAACAAGCCTACTCAATTAGCAATGTCCCTTTACAGAAACAAATGGAGTATTCCATTTGAATTAGTGACAGGTTTCAGTGCACTTTTCATGTTTGTTTTTCTAGACAGCTCTTATATCTAAATGAGCTTGGAGATTTTTATGCAATAATCTTGTATAGAATAAATCAACTCGAAAGAAGTTCAATGAAGATTGTTGAAGCAGCAAGTTGCAGAGAAGACTACTGAAGATAATAAATTGCAGAAATAGCTTTAAGTCAAATATCGTGAAGTCTAGAGGAACTATACCGTGAACTAATAAGGCTATATCGTGAAGTCATCAATATCGACAAGTCAAATCAAGCTATATCGTGAAGTCTCATATAGCAAAGTCATATGTCGTGAAGTCAAGATCTATACCGTGAAGGGCTATATCGAGAAGTCTCATTTTCAAAGAAATCCAGATTTGCACAATGTCGAGATGTGTGATGACAAAGCAACTAAGAGTTCACGATATTCTCACTCGGTTCATAACAAGACAAAAGAAGGTACAATTACCTTAACTGAAGAAACAGATCACTGCATAACATTGTACATGAAGGTGGTTTATGAACATGTGTCAAGCCTACGGTTAAAACTTGGAGAGAAAGAAAAGGGAACACACAGCTAAAGATAAGGAGAAAATATAAAGATCATGACGATCTTGAAAAAGCTATATCATGTCTCATGCATAGTACAGGATCTCCAGCTGTTGAACGGAGTGGGCACTACGTTTTGTAAAATGTCTTAAATTAATTTGCACATTCCATATCCTTAGTAGTGTAGCAGATTGAGGATTTACATTGTAATATCTTTTCTCTGTCTGTGAGACAAACTTGAGAATTTGTTCCTGAGAAGAAGCCAAGAAAAACACCATTATTTTTCTTGGGACTGTAGCAACAGTTTCTTTATTCTTATATAAAGTAAATTAATAAAATATTATGTGTTGTGTTGTTAATGTTTTCTACTCTACTGCATACAATATTTACATATCCTTGTCGAGTTGATACTTCCAAAGAAAAAGTTTTAAAATCTATCAACTAGTCATTTACCCCCCTGCCTAATTATTCGAGGGCCTTGTTATCCAACAAGTGGTAACAGAGCAGGCTGTAGACATACATACAGTAAAAGATCAAAGTAAACATGAGTTCTCAAGAACTAAGCAGCATCAAGACTTCGAAGTCTGATGAGAAGCAACATGCTCAATGGGAGAAGGAATTACTGTTGGTTGGTGAAGCTTCAAATCGCAAGTATATGAATATACTAAGGTTTGGTTCTTTTGTTCCTCAGACTAAGATTTCAATAAACACCCAACTTACAGCAATAAAGCTTGGGCAGAAGGTCTCATCTCAAAACACTGAAGAGATAAAAGAAAAGAGGTCTTGGATAAACGCCATCGGTTTATTTCCTACAACTTTATGGATCTAGACTTGTTTGGCACTATCTCTCATTTTGAAAGTGCTAAACAGATCAAGGATCATATAGAGGCTCTCTATAAAGACACTGAAGGATTGACAGAAAACAAGACACAGATGCTTGTATTTCAATATGAAACCTTCATGGCTAAGCCAAATGAAGACATCAAAAAAGTATTTGAAAGATTTGACAGGCTGATCAATGATCTCAAACTTCTTGGAAAGAGTTATAAGAATAAGGAGTTGAACATAAATTTTTTGTTAACTCTTCCTGGTCATTTGGAGTCGATGGTGTTAACACTGAAAGAGAGGAATTTATCCAAGACAAGCTATGATTCTTTATATGATGTTTTAAGAGCTTATGGGCTGGAGTTGTTTTAGAAGTAATCCTCTCAGTGCATGCATGATATTATGTTTAATATTGAGTGTGTACTGAAAGGAAGAAGCTCAGTCAAGAATAAAGCACAGGGTTCAGGTAAAGTGGAGATGGATGATGAAGACTGTGAAGAAGAGCAAGGTGAAGATGTTTTCTACACCAGAGAAGAGCTTGAAGAACCAGACAACAAGTCCATGATCTCTATGATCAAGAAGCTTTCAGAACTAAAACTTGAAGCTTTCAGAATTAAAACTTGAACTAACTCGATCTTTTTCATATCCACCCACTCAATACAAGTATGCTAACATGGTATATGCTAAGTCTGGTGGTAGTCAATCCTTTATGTCTTGCATTTTAAAGGAATTATCTAGAATTAATACTAGAGTTGATGAACTTGCAAATATTTCATTTACTATTAAAGTTGGTAGAAATTGTGACAACTATTTGTTGAAAAAGGGAAAACATTTTTCGAATCAGGAACATGTAGTTGTTGATTTCAAAAATATCCCGTGTTCTTATCAAATAAAACCATTCCTAGGAAACATGAGCTGGAACTTGATGAAGAACTCTCGTTTCGAAAGCAACAGTACATCTCCAAGGATGAATTTACTGATAAGAAAATTTCTCCTGTCAACAAAGAAACTGTTAAAATAAATACTGAATTTACCAGTGAATATAATTTCCCAGATGATGGTATATGCTTAGATGATCTTGAGACATATCTGTTATATAATGATTTAGATGAGCTCCTTGCTTACTTTGAACCAGCCCTAGTCATGAAAAATGTAACTGCCTTAACTGGAAAGAATGATAACCACTGAAGGAAGCTGGCTCATGATTGGATCTTGGAGATGACAGCAAGGCTCTAACATGAGAGATAGTATGATGAAAATTAAGATTTGTCATCTTGAAGAGAAGCTAGTTTGCAATCTATCATAAGATTGTTGACTAGAAAACAGTAGAAAATCATCATTGAAATTCCACTGAAAGAATGTTGATTTTAGATAATGATTCCTCATTCACATTGCTGAAAATTCAATCAGAGATTAGTAGAAGTGTAGAAGACTGAGGATGAAGCATTTCAGGAAGATTTTGATGAATGAATTCATAAGTGCTCAAGGAAGGTCATACAAGAAGGAAAGAAGTCACAACATTATATGAGTCTATTAACTTCAACTATGCTAATACCTCATTTAAAAGGATGAAGCATCAGACACAGGGGGAGCATCAGACTCAGGGGGATCATGTATCTTAGGGGGAGCATCTCATGTTGATCAATCTCATCACGACTTGCTGCTTTAAAGAGACTTGTGAACCTATCACTCAAGTATATAAGTCAATCAGTGAATTTGTATCTTAGGAGATTAATGTGACACTTCTTTTGGAACAAAGAAGAACAAGGACTTTCTAGAAAGCTCTTATGGATTTCATCTAAAAAATCCAAATGAAAGAGACTACATCATCAAAGAATGAAAAATGATCACTATCTCAACCTATGATGAATGAAGAATATCATCTAAAAGTTGGTACAACTTTTAGGCTCAGGTAAACCTCTGTAGTTAAGCAATGTAGCAATGATCAACACTAATGTTCAGAAATTTCAAATTGATGGGCATTGATGGTGATTTATTGGGACATCATTTTCTATATGGAACCAATAGAGAATGGTGAAGAAATAATTGTGTTCCAAATTTTAAGTAAATTTCTGAAGAACTTATAAAGTTAAAGAATGAAGACAATCCTCACGGATTGATGAATTATCATATAATATTCCATTCTTCATCTCTTTTAATGAAATTAAGTATGTCAGGAATCTACTTGCAGCAGTAAATTTTCACCTAACTTATAATCAATATTCTTTAGTGTGAAAATTAGTTGAGGTGTATATATGTGTGTTATGAATACTTTAGTACTCCATTGTATGTTTGTGAACATATATATATATATATATATATATATATATATATATATATGAAAGTATAAAATTGAGAATTTTCACTTAGTCGAGTCTTCAAAATTTTATAAATGACTTTAAATTAAACCTTCAAAATAACTATTTCTGAATCGTATAGTTCATATTCATTATTTCAGACTATGCGACGTAGTTTATTTGACTATGCGGTAGAGATCATTTGACTATGTGATATAGTTTATTTGTGTATGCGACATTGTTCATTTGACTATGCTACATAGTTATCTTTCAGACAATGCGATTTAGTTCAGTATCTCACTTGATTTTTTTCTTTCAATACAAATGGAGTGAAATTATTCTGAATGCATGTTGTGAAATATCAAATTACTAATTAATAGTAAATTTGATAAATCATAACTTATTAATTAATTGTGAAATGCATTTCGAGAACTCGGATGGATTTGAGAGTTCACGATATAGATCATATTGCGAACTAGTTCATAATATGGTAAATATCGTGTAGTTGATAATTCAAACTATTTTGGATTTATTAAATGTTTTAAGTTTTTGAAATTACACCTTAAACAATTAATAATCTTTAACTATTATTGTGGGTAATCATAATTTAATTTATGAGAAGCAAGATTTTGCTAGAAGAACAATTTAGGACTTCTGGACATGACATGATCGTGAGTACACGACATGATATATTAAAATTCTATACAATATTGGGTTTTGGACTTCACTATCTATTTAAATCCAAATTTCTTTATTTTATAAAAATCTCAATATTGATACCAAATATGTTATGTAGTTCAAAATGGTTTTATACTCAATTTCTATTCTTTTAGCAAATTCTTGATTTATTCAAGACCCGTTTTAAGTATCTTAGGCTTTTTCTTGAATAAATAATTGTGAATTATGTTGTATAGTCTTGCACTCAATGCCAATTTTTCAGACTATACTGTATTATACACTAACACAGTGCTTGGAGATAGATTGGTAAGATGTTGCAGAAGTGCAATGATATCAAGATTAGCAGAAGAAGAAAAAGAGTGCAGAAATGAAAGGAAAATTTATCTAAGATTGGATATTCAAGATTTAAAATCTTTTGCTTAGATAAGTTTTACTTTTTCTATATACTTCTTTATTTGATGCAATGATGGTTTTTATATGCCGTGGTTAATGTGCTTGCGTGCTATGTGTGTTACTCGATCATACTTAAACTGTGTGCATTAAGTTTAATTCACATAATGTTTAGTAACCTCGGAAAAAAATGAATTTTACTAAATAATATTTTTCTTAAATTTGTTATTTTCTTTAAATCTCTTGCGTCTATTAGTATTCTCCTCGTTCTTCTATAAATCAACCTCTCTAGCATCTTTCTTCATCACTTATCACTTCAAAACCCTCTTTATTTCTATTCAATATTTCAAGGTCACAATTGATGGAAATCCTCATCAACCGCTCAACATTCAAGGTCACAATTGATGAAGTTTAATATCTCGTAACAGAGATACCAGAGGATATCTGGCAGAAGGTTCCCTCTGCAATGCAGATAGAATTCGCCTTCCTCATCATTAACCTAGTTATTTATGAGGAAAGATAGAAAGGAAAGTTGTTAGAACAAGAAAAGACTATCAGGCTGGCCATCCTGTTTGAAGCTAATAGGAAGGAAGAGGCAGAGAAGAAGAAGAAGAAGAAGACTCCTTAGATTAGAAATTTTTTCTTATCTTCTTGTAATGAAATCATCTAATTAATAGAATTTTCTCCGTGTTCTGCAGTAATCATTAGCTTATCTTTGTATTATGTGATTTCTTACTTTTTGAGAATTGATCATTTAATCGTGTTTAAAATTCTTAAGAGTAAACATCAATTCAGTTGAATGATTAAGGCATCGAAAATGTTGAAAATGAGAAATCTTGAATGACACTTAAAGAAAATTATTGATATCTGATAACTCATTCTTGATTTTTAATTACTTGCCATTAACATGACTGCTTAATCAAACACAGGACATTCATTCTACTTTAAACAAGAGTTAAAAATGGACTTTTCATGTAAAATCTTTTTGAGTTCAACTAATTAATCTTGCTATGATTAACTAGTTCTGATCTTGGATTGAAATGTGATGATTGACTAACTCAAATTGTTTAAACTATGCTATAGATTGAGCAGGTGTTAAAAACAAAATAAATCACTCTGCTTAAAGTTTAAGACTTAAAATATGATATTCTATTGGCATGACAAATAATAAGGATTAATAACTAATCAAATTTGAACTTATTGAATACTTTCTTTGAGTAAAAATTTTGATAAGGTATTAATGCTCAATAATTTGTAACTCAAATTTATTTTAACTTGAGAATGTAACTGTTATTTAGTTACTCTGGTAACTAATAATAGTCCCTTTAACCTTATGATTTTCAAAGATATGTGACTTGACCTTGGAGGGAAATAAAGGTATCCAACAAGTCACTAACCCAATCTTTTATTTTTCTTGAACCATAAGTGTTTTAACAAACAAAAAATTTTGAGCCAGAAAAACAGAACCAATGAGAGGATTGAAACAAATGAGACTCTCCCTATAGCATCAATCATATCCAAACCTTGTGAGTTTAACATTGATTGTCTTTCAACAGACAACAATGAACCAAACCTTTCTCATTTAAAATTCATGAACTCACTTCATGAATTAAAAGGAGTTAGTAGTGGAATTACACAAGAGAGAGAGAGAGAGAGAGCACATCACTTGAAACTTCTTCTACTTTCAGAAGAAGTTACCAAAAATCAAAATTCTAAACACACCCTTCTCACTATCTACAAATTTCATTGAGATCAAGAAGTTTAATTTGTTGAACCTCCTGTGATTAAAATTGGCAATAATACTTCCTATTTCTAAGACAACTTAATCATGTAACATAATGCTTGCATTGTGATTACCAACTCAGAACCCTCTTTTAGTTTTGGTTAGAGACTACATGCTGAGGTAGTACTTGATGATGCCAATTTAAACCCATGGGATTCATCACTTTTTAGTGAAGATCAAGGGATCATCAGCACGTATCAGGTGCAAGTAGCTTTGAAATGAATACATGGTTTGAGAATGGAATTTCTGTGGGGAAGCCATTCAAATCCACTCCAATTCAAATGGAAGTTTAGTTTAAAATAAAAAAAATTCCCTCAAAACTATTTTCTTCACTCTTAAGATAATAAGTTAAACTATTTTGATTTAACAAAAATAGGAAATTCACATTTGTGGTGGTCCCTCCCCAAGAGAACCAGAGTTTGAGAATGCTACCTGTGTGGAAGGTACACTCAAATCTCCTCTAGTTTACTAGAGCTTCATGAAAGTGAAGAACACATCCACATAACCACAATAGGATTTTCAAATTTTTCCTGTCCTTAACTCTTGTGAGTATAACTATTCTTTATGAATAGGAGGTATCACTTAGTGGTCCAACCTTGAAATTCTCTTACCTTACAAGAGAGTTGCCAAAATTCAATTATGTAAACTGTAAAGCTCTATCCTTATCAAATAGAAATTGATTTTCAACTCCTCTTTCAGTTGAATAAGCTAAAAGTCAAGTGACACAGTGCTTGTCTCTGTGTTCACTTCCTAGAAACCACATTCAATTGGTCAGGAGATGCATGCTGGGGCACACTCTAATGACACCATAAAAAACATAGTGGATTCACCCGTTTTCACTGGAGACATTGTGATTGTTCCAAAATTATCTTCACTCATCATTCAAGATGCTTTGAAGATTTTTCCAAAAATGGTAAATGAGACTACTGATGACTACTATCTCTTATCTACAACAACATGACTGAAGCAGCTTCACAGCGTCATGACACTCAAGGATCATCAAGATCAAATATTAATGAAGCCAAAGTCTCTGCTCCTGACAACTCTGCAACTCAAATCTAGATGCAACTCCTAATTCCTTTGGAAATCTCTTCTATTCACAAGCAGAAACTTCTTTGCTCCTTCAAACTCTAATGGGAATGAGCATTCAAAACAATACTAGTGATAATTTAACGGGTCACTAACAAGCCTAAGGGGGAGAGAAGATAGAGAAGATAAAGAATTACAACAAACCTAAAGGGAAAGATGAAGGGAGAGAAGAAAGAGGAATAGAAGAAATTGTAATGAATTGCAATAAAAGAAGCAGTGAGAAGCATCAAGAACCAATAGAGTGTTAGAGAAATAGCTTTAGAAAATGGCAACAATGAAAGAGAAAGGGAGCAAGAAATCTAAAGAATGGAGTAAGAATTGAAAGGAAAACACCACTGATACTATCTCTGCAGCAAACATACTAGTGATGGAAGCACTTGAACAATTCAGCAGAAGCTACAGGTCCAAGGATAAGATCATTCATCAACAAGTGGCAACAAGTGGTAATTCCATTTGCAAATGGTAATTCATCAATAAGTGGAATAAAGAATGATGGCAAACTAAAATCTACTGAAGAGTAATTAAATCAGTTCATATGAGCAAAGTGAAGGAAGGAAGCTAATCATGATCATAAAATTCACTAACGAATCAAATATTAACTATGATTATCCATCAATCAAATTCAAGTCATTCAAAACCACAAGATGTCGAGGAATTGGAAGTCTCTAGGAACTTCACTTCAACTAGGAAAATGCTACAGAAGAGAACACAACTTCAGAACTCTTGAAGTTCTGAGAAGACAATACAGCTGAAAGTTTACATCATCTTTGCTGTTGAGAAAATTACAATCCACAGAGAGACACAAAAGATGAAGTGGCTCGTCAGTCTGTAAGTTCTACATATCAAAGTAAAAATATTGCACTTGGAAATCATACTGTCTTTAATGTTTATCTTTCTATGTATGGTAGGCTTGTTAGTAGACTAGAAATTGTGCCTAAGTTTCTTACTTACTATTTGGAGGAGATTGTTAGGTACATGACATGTCTATTCCATCATAACAAGACTACTCAAGTAGCAATGTCCCTTTACAAAAATAAATAGAGTATTCCATTTGAATTAGTGAAAGGTTTCAGCGTACTTGTCTTGTTTGTTTTTCTAGATAGCTCTAATATCTAAACGAGCTTAGAGATTTTCATGTAATAGTCTTGTATAGAATGAATCAACTTGGAAGAAGTTCAATGAAGATTATTCAAGCAGTAAGTTGCAGAGAAGACTATTGAAGATAATAAATTGCAGAAATATCTTTAAGTCAAATATCGTGAAGTCTAGAAGAATTATACCGTGAATTAACAAGGCTACATCGTAAAGTGAAGGATATCGTGAAGTCATCAATATCGACAAGTCAAATTAAGCTATATCGTGAAGTCTCATATAGCAAAGTCACATGTCACGAAGTCAAGTTCTATACCGTGAAGTGCTATATCGAGAAGTCTCATGTTTGAAGAAATCTAGATTTTCACAATGTTGAGAAGTGTGATGACAAAGCAACTCAAGTTTCATGATATTCTCACTCAGTTGGCTCATAACAAGACAAAAGAAGGTACAACTTCCAGATATGAATTAATATATCACTGCAGTACATTGTACATGGAGGTGGTCCATGAACAGGTGTCAAGCCTATGGTTAAAACTTGGAGAGAAAGAAAAGGGAACACACAGCTAAAGATAAGGAGAAAATATCAAGATCATGGCGGTCTTGAAAAAGCTGCATCGTGTCTCATGCATAGTACAGGATCTCCAGCTGTTGAATGGAGTGGGCACTACTTTTGGTAAAATATCTTATTTATAGTGTGCACATTCCATATCATTAGTTGTGTAGCAGAATGATGATTTATATTATAATATTTTTCTCTCGAGAACTTGTTCTTGAGAAGAAGCCAAGAAAAACACTATTGTTTTCCTGCCATGCCCAGTATCCCTAGTTTTCCTGAGCCCAGTGGCATAGCTAGTTGTATGCCATGTGTATTTACTACCATGTTTGAGTATTTTAAATCATTTCATGCAAATGCTAGCACTTGCGCTGACACTAAGATAAACATGAGTAATGAACATGTAAAGGCGAAGACAGTAGTACATCCTAAAGGTTAAAAGGATACACCTGTCTCTAAGTCTTATGACACCTCTGTCAAGACTAACACATAGAAGGAAACAGTCGACGTGAAAGTTAAGCATGTTAAGGTTGTTTCAAATGTTGATCCTATTAAAACCCCAAAACCTTCAGGACCCAAACATGTTTGGGTACCAAGTCTTGCAGGGTAAGGTACGAGGGCAAAAGATCATGTAAATTCAGGACAGCGGGTGTTCAAGGCACACGACAGGAGAAAAGTCCCTGCTCACAAATGTGGTTGAGAAAGCTAGCCCGATACTTACCTTTGGAGATGACAACAAAGGATTTACTACAAGATATGGAATTTGGAAAACATAAATGTCATCATTGAAAACAACTCTCTTATTGAAGGATTAAAGCACAATCTTCTTAGTATCAGTCAATTTTGTGATAAGGGATACAATGTTGATTTCAGAAAGGAAATGGGTTTGATCTCAAACAGGAAAGATGAGAAGCTTGCTACAGGGAGCGAGAAAAGGTAACCTGTTCATAGCTAACTTGAGTTCTACCTGTGATGGAAAAACTGAGGTGTTTCTACATCAAAGCTTCATCTGAACAAAGTTGGTTAAGGCACGAGAAGCTTTCACACTTGAATTTCAAGACAATGAACTCTTTGGTAAAGAGGGAGTTGGTGAGAGGACTACCACAGATGGAATTTTGTCAAGAAGGACTCTGTGAAGCATGTGAAAAGGGGAAGTTGAAGAAAGCGTCACACAGAAGCAACAAATTGACAAGTATTACTGAACATCTTCCGTTGATCCATATGGATTTTTTGGTCCACTCAATGTTTTGTCAATATCAAGGAAAATATATGCTTTAGTGATTGTTGACCACTACTCTAAGTACGCGTGGGTGTTGTTCTTACATTCAAAGGATGAAGCACCACAAGTTATCATTCATTAAATAAAGAAAATTGAGTTAAAAGATAA
>PHNY01284810.1:3583-21202 GCA_003724115.2 Anethum foeniculum | reverse complement strand
ACAATCATCCTGAACATATCAGCGAAATCACATTACAACATCTCGAGCTCTAATCTTACAACATAAAGGTACTAGTAGTTATTGGTTCTATAGAGGGAAGGATGTGTAAAATAAAACACAGGATGAATCTACTGAGATGTTACGTGCCATTTTTTGTACTTGCATCCACTTGTGTTAAAAGTCTAATTTGAGAAATGGCTTGTGACTTGGTACTTTGGATTAGATATGATTAAGTTCAATAATTTTATAGCTATTTATATATGTTTTTTGTTACAATGTGATCATAAAATACTTCCAAGGGTATGGTATATTGTTAGGTCACGAGCGAGCCATAACTCCGCAATATTATGATATTGTCCGCTTTGGGCCGAGCCCGCACAGATTTGTTTTTTGGTAACTCCCAAAATGCCTCATTCTAATGGAGTTTTATTTGACTGCTTTTATTCAATATAATCTTCTATTATCTATTCGATATGGAACTTGGATTGACGCCACCCAATAATCCTCCCCACAAACCAAGAACCACAAATTCCGTGGTCTTGCACCCACGATTAATCCGTCTGCATCTTGCACCGCCGCAAGGAACCCAACAAATCTCCCAATCGCATTCACACTGAGGGGAACCACCCACATTGAATAACCGCAGCCTTGCCCATTATCTCTCAAGGTCCAGCTGAACCTTTAGCTCAGATACCACTTGCAATTCGGACACATTTGATAAGAGCAACCAGAATCAAGAATCAACCTATTAGTCATTTCTCCTTCACAAGTGACAGAATAACAATCTTCGCTGCCGCCTTCCTCCGAAGCATAACCAACCTCTTGTTTCTCTTGTATTTTTTCAATATTCTTGTTTTTCTTGTTCTTGTTGTTCTTCCAAGCAAACTTTTTATTAGGACAATTTGGTCTATAATGCCCAGACTTACCACACTTGAAACACTTTCTTTCCGCATGAGACCTTGAATTTGACTTAGACTTGCCTCTCCTGCCTTGTCCACGGTCATTAGTTCTATCCTTCATAAACAATCCGTGTGCCTGCTCATTATTACCACTAATAGCCATACTACAAGTTGCAATATTTCGAAGATCATCCACCAGAAGTGAAGTTCTGGTCTCATCCATCGTAAGAGTGTCACCCACAAGCATCAATGTTTGTACAAGGTTCTCATATGAATTTGGCAATGAAAGAAGTAATAAAAGTGATTGATCTTCGTCACCTACCTCAACCTCGATATCTTTCAAATCTGATATGCACCTATCAAACTTGTTGATGTATTCTCGGATAGATGACCCTTCCTCCATCCTGCAAGTATCTAGTCTTGACTTCAAATAGATCCAATTTTTTGGAGTTTTTTCCATAAAGTTGGACTCCAACTTTGTCCAAACAGCCGCAACTATTTTCTCACCAGCAGCTAAGAATACAACATCTCTCTCAAGGCATACCATGATTAAAGCACGAGCTTCAAGATCTAATTCTTCTTAGTCTTCATCCAACATATCCTTGCTCTCCTTTGCCTTATCCGACAAAACTTTGTGTAACTTTTGCGAGATCAACGAATTCTTCATCTGCATCCTCCAATAGGAAAAATCATTCTCCCCATTGAATTCTCTATCTAAAACTTCCCAACTTTAACTACACCGCCTGTAGAAGCCATACCTAACTTGTTTCACAACTAGTCTCTCTTAGGAATTTCACCAAACACCTTATGTGCACCATACAAAACACAACCCAGAAACACTGCAAATTGGAGCTTTACCACCTAAATCTGATTCTGGCTCTGATGCCAATTGTTGGGTCCCAAACCAGGGACAACCCTTGATGCAGCGGAATAACACTTGAAAGAAAGACTTATTACGTAGAAATCACACCAGTTTTACCACCATAAGTTATAAACTTTTAAACAAGCAATAATAAAATAAAAAAGAACTAAATTTGTTGGCCAAGTGAAAGAGCTTTTTTTCTTTTGTATATAACTTGTCGTGCTACAACTGGTGTGAGTTCTTTGTACTAAGTATTTCTTTCAGGTGTTATTCCGCAGCGAGAACGGTTGTCCCTGGTTTGGCACCCAACATATATGCACTTTATATAAAAAAAAATTGCCTAAAATATTTCATATGCGTCAAAAAATTCAAACAAAATTATTTACAATTTTTTGTAATAAATAAAAAATTTAAAATTATCAAAAAAAATTATCAAACGTGCTTTCTTAATTCACATATAAAACATTTATTCATGTAAATAAAGTAAAACTTTTTTTATAGGTATATACACCGTAGATATAAAAAGATGTTCTTAATTAATACTTAGTTTTAGAAAGTTATTTATTATAAACTAATTATAACTATAAAAATCAAACTCTAGAACCTTTGGTCCTTACAAAAAGACAGCAGAAAATAAAAAGTTGTGCTCAAACGTTCTAGTTTTATGCTAGTGAATCCTCTTAATCGGCTTCGTTGTTGTTTACGTGCAACCGCTTCATAAAATTGCATTTAAAACAATTATATTTTTAACTATAATTACAAGTACAGAACATTAGTATTTGCATAATTAAAATAATTACATTTTACAGTAATTTATCTTTACATATAGATCCAATCCTAGCTATGTGAAAATATTAAGTTATCGGGTTCAGGATCCAAGCGTCCAGGTCCACCACGTAAGGATGGTTCAGGATCCCAGGAAGGGCCATGCAGTATGCACACACCACTTAGAAATATCTTTACCTAGGTCTTGATTTGAGTTGGTTAGTTTGATCTTTTTTATCTTGATCGAATCAGCAAAATAATGCTCCTACATTTCAATAAAAGAGGACTGATTAATACTAATCTCCAAGGATGTGTTCACTTCGCAGGAATGGAATGAGTCTGGAATGGAATTGTGGAAATAATAGAATGGGGAAGGAATGGAACAGAGAAGGAATTGAATGATTATTCCATTCTTGTGTTCGCTTGCAAATTTTTTTTGAGGGAATGGAATGAAAAATGAAAAAAAAAATTGGAATTTTTTTTTGAAAAAAATTACTCAAAAAACATTGATGAAAAAGTTTTCGGGAAAAAGATTATTAGGAAAAAATTTCCTGAAAAAAATTTTTCGGAAAAAAATTTCTCAAAAAAAAGTTTTTTTTTGAAAAAATTCGAAAAAAGTTTTTTGAAAAAATTTTCCCGAAAAAAATGTTTTTTGGGAAAAAATCTCCAAAAAAAAATTTTGAAAAAAAATTTTCAAAAACTTTTTTACGGGAAAAATATTGCCAAAAAATTTGTTCTGGAAAAAATTTCTCGAAAAAAGTGTTTCGAAAAAAAAATTCCCAGAAAAAGTTTTTTTGAAAAAAATTTCCCGAAAAAAATTTCCTGGAAAAAATTTCGCAAAGAAAAGTTTTCGGAAAAAAATTTCCTGAAAAAGTTTTTTGAAAAAAAATTCTCGAAAAAAGTATTTCGGAAAACATTTTCCATTTTCGGAAAAATTATTTTGAATAAAAGTATTTTCAGAAAAAAATTTGTCAAGAAAAAATATGTGAGAATTTAATTGTGTTTCGAAGGAATGAACTTATCCCAAACGTTTTGGATGGAATGAAATACAACAGTTCTGATGGAATGGAATGGATATTGGAATGAATCATTTCATTCCTTTGTCCTAAGTGAACAATATAATTTTCATTCCCGGCGGAATGACCTATTCCATTCCTGCGAAAATCTATTTCATTCCTACCAAGTGAACACACCCTAATATTCGCAATGTAGTGCATAGTGCTATAATGTTTATAACAAAATTGTCATTCAAGTACATTTGTTAATTTTTAATTTTCAAATTCGCTACACAAACTTGCACAAATTTTTTAATTTTACAGTAAAAAAGGTCAACCGGTTTGCACATGAATTATTTGATAAACTAGCCATATAGATATATAGATCAAAGTAATGAAAGACTAAAAAATCTGCAAAATGATATTTCAAAATTTAGGAGAACCTGGTCCAAATTTTGAAAATATATACATGAACCAATAATAAAATCTTTTTACACTATTTTTGTAAACTTTAAAATAAAATTTAATAAACAAAGAGGTCACCTGCAGACATGGACCATTCATGGAACACCTTCTTCATTGTTTCAATCTGACAAAGTAACAATTAAATCAAAAGAATAAGATATGAGAGTACTGTTAAAACTTTTCAACGGCAATTTGAGGACAAAAACCCATGCCAATCATGTTAATTTTTTCCGTAATAGGCTGTAAACTTATATATGGATTAAATATTCAATAAATCAAGTATAAATCAAAACTTTAAAATCGATCTAAACTTGTATAATTTGGTTTATCATAAATTCAAAATTTAATTTAAATTTAAAAAGCAACTACACTTCTATATTAAAATAAATATTACATCTAATTAATTTAGTTTACGCACAAGTTCAAACAAAAATATTACTCTAAATAAAATGAAAATATTTTTTTGGATAAGTGATAATTCAATCATAGAAAAACTACTGATCAACTACATATGCGATGGTGGTCTACCTGGGATAAAATTAAGATGAAAGCATTTTGTTGACAATACTGGAAAGTTTAGTCAGCAAATCGGGCAAGTATATCTAAAGCAATCACGAATACAAAATTTAAGATTGTATTAGTCTTGTTTGTGGTGATAGGAAGAAGAACGGAAATATAATGTGAAGGCTAGAGGCAGAACGATGGTAAAGGTGTTGCACATCAACGTATTTAATGGTTTAAGTTAGTAGAGTAATAGTTCTGGTACCTTCGAGAGAGTCCTTTTTCGAGTACCTTCGAGAGACACCGGCCCAATAGCCTAACATGGCCTAATCTATCAGCACAAAAGCGTGGCCCGACTCAATAAAAGCGTTGAATCAACCCAAATTTTACAAAAACTTTTCATTAGTTACAAATAAAGAATAATTAATTATACATACAAAGATAAAAATATATAGAAGGACAAGATCAAATACAAACTTTTTTATGAACAAACTTTTTTTGTATAACGCATATAAATTAGGTTCAACATCATTTGTTAACTAATAGTTAAAATTTTATTTTACACACATATTTTAATTATTCGATATTAGTATGAGTGATATGGGTCATAAATTAATCCTAAAATACATTTAATGTATCATTAATTAAACCTAGATTGGTCTAAAAGACAGGCCCAGTTAATAATGCCCAAAGTCCAAATTTTATAACAAAATTCGTAATTAATAAAGGGGTTGATAAACCGGCCTAATAAATGTGTCCTAATAAGATGCTACTTCTGCCAAGAGTGGCCTCCAAGCAGCCTAAGATTACAAGTAATCAGATTCCTACTTTCTAGGACTCCAAAGTCCACTCAAAGTTAGAGACTTGGCCATCAAGTCTCCTAAACCTAACCTTATTCTAAGGCCTGTTGACGCCTATATAAGCGTGACCTGACCCATCAATCAAGAACTACATTTTTTGACTTGATCCTTGGCATAGCTTGAGGTACGTAGGCATCTTGTTAAAACATGAGATCAGTCATTAAAGCTTGAAGCACTTTAACCCTAACATTTGGCGCAGAGTGTGGGAAAACAACATCAACCATGGCGAGAACATGAAGTGGTGCTGAAAATGCTACTCAAGTTGAGACCTCCACCATTGAGTTTCCTCAATTAACTCATACTGAAACTCCTATTACCACGGAGAACCTGATCACTCAAACTCAACAGGCGAATCCTCAAGTTCAAGATCCTCAAGGGTCGAATCCCCAATTGCAGATGGTTGTTTCTCCCTTGAACACCCAAGCTCCTGGGCTCAAGATTTCCATAAATGTCCATTCGTTCCGGGAGAATTTTAACCCTACTTATGGGATGCCCTTTTACCTTGAGGTTGGAGGAAGCATACTCGTGCAACAAAGTAGGAGGAAATCAGCTCCTTATTTATCCGAGGGTTGGACCCCATCCCAGAAGGACATGAGTATTCTGGTCCGTATACTGAAGGCGGGACTGATCCATCATCTGAAAAAGACATGGCTTCTAGAAGAAGGCATCCTAGATCAGAAATTCATGTTCATGGAAGGAGTCACATTCAGTCTTAGGGACAACAAAGGACGATCCCTCAGAATATAGCAGAAAGAATTCATGCTCATGAAGCAGAGATTTAAAAACTCAAACGAGATTTGGAGAACGAAAAATCAAGGAGTAGAGGGAGAACTAGAGGATCAGGTACTCCGAGGGACCATCCCCCTATTATCGATCTAGGTGATCCCCCACGAAGAAGAAGGATGGAAATCCCAATGGCTGATCCTAATGACCTTTTACCATTACGAGATCCTGATGATCCGACTCCACCATTCACAAAGGAGATTATGAACGTTCATATCTCAAAGAAATTTAAAATGCCCACCATCTAGGCATATGATGGAACAGGTGATCGTGTGAATCATGTAAGGATATTTTCTAATGCTTTGAGTTATAACTAGTCAATGATGCAATAAAGTCTAGGGCATTTCCCCAAACCCTGGGGGGCCTGGCTCAGATGTGGTATAACCGTTTACCCCCGAATTCAATTGGGAACTTCAGGGACCTCAATTAACAATTCATAAAGTGCTTTCATTAGAGGGATAGTTCATGAAAAAAGTTATGCCTTGCTGATGAGCCTTGAGCAATGAGCAAAAGAATCCTTGAGGGACTATCTGAATCAATTCACAAAGGAAGCCTTAAAGGTTCCAGATCTTGATGATAAGGTGGCCATGATAGCCCTGTAGCAAGGAACAAGAAACAAACACTTTAAGATGTCACTGGCAAACGAGCCCCAGAAAGTATGCTATAACTTCAAGAAAGGGCTGGAAAGTATATAAAAGACGAAGAAGCTATAAAGAAGCAGCCTATTCAACCAGAAGGAGACAAGAATAATAAGAAGAGGAAGGGATGTCAGAAGTATAATGCGAAGGACAAGTACCCTCGAATCACAAATGACTCTGATTCTCTACCAAAGAAGAACACTCTTGGACAGAGGTTTGCTGAATATGTAAGATTGAATGCCCAGAGAAGTCAGATTCTGATGGGTGTGGTGAAAGATAAGAAAGTACGATGGCCGAAGCCACTAAGGGTTGATCCCTCAAAACTTGACAAAATTAAGTTTTGTCGATTCCACAAGGATGTGGGACATGATACAGACTATTGTAGACAACTCAAAGAAAAAACCGAGTTCCTAATTTGGAGGGGAAAGCTTAATAGGTTCACCAAGGATGGTGAACGAAAAAATGGAATTAAGGATTATGAAGACAAAAGGTGGGATCAAGATGATCCAAGAGGAATCTTCAGACACGAGTGCCAATGATGAACATGATTTATGGAGGCCTAACAACCGTAGGGGTCTCCAAAAGTTCAACGAAGGCTTATGCATGTGAAGTTATGCACATAGTTGGAGAAGCCTCAAAACGAGCTAAGACTGAAGTTTCTGTATCTTTTGGCGATTGAGACGTGGAAGGGGTGAAGTTTCCTCATGATGACCTTTTGGTGATTTCTCTTATCATTGGAAATTCTGAAGTTAGTCTCGGTAGACAATAGAGGCTCTGTGGATATCTTGTTTCATGAAGTGTTCATAAAGATGGGTTACAATGATTCTCAACTCACACCCACTGACATATCCATTTATGGGTTCAGTGGAGTAGAGTCCAAGGTGGAAGGTACAATCATCTAAAACAAAAGTAGACACCCAAATCAACATATCAATTAGTTTAGACACGGGAAGAAGTGACTTATCAATGTCTAACAAAAGAAAAAGACGATCTTACAAATCAGTTTTGATTTTGAAAGGCTTCATCAGAATCTCAAAAACAATGTTATCAGGCGCGCAGAGAAATAGAAAATACATATCGAAATGAAATTATCATCTTGAACATATCAGTGAAATCTCATTATAACTTCTCGAGCTCCATTCTTACAACATAAAAGTAATACTAGTTATTGGTTATATAGAGAGAGAAAAATGTGTAAAATAAGACATAACCGAATGAATTTACTGAGATGTTACACGTCAGTTTTTGTACTTGTATCCACTTGCGTTAGAAGTCTCATTTGACCTCTATGCAAATGGCTTGTAACTTCGTACTTTGGATTAGACATGATTAAGTTCAATAGTTTTATAGTTGTTTATATATGTTTGTTGTTACAATGTGATCAAAAAAAGTCAAGTACTTCCAAGAATATGGTATATGCATTTTATATAAAAAGAATTACCTAAAATACTTCATATGTGTCCAAAAGTTATTACAAAATTGTTTAAAATTTTGTAATAAATAAAATATTCAAAATTCAAAATTATCAAAAAATTTATCAAAAGTATTTTCTTAATTCACATCTAACACCGGTAATTCATATAAATGAAGTGATACTTTCATTTGTACGTATCCATACACCACATATATAAAAAGATGTTCTTACTTACTTTTTAAAAATTAGTAATTATAAACTAATATAACTGTAAAAATCAAAATCTACAACCTTTGCTCCTCACAAAGGGAGAGCAGAGTATAAACCTCACACATTTGTTCCAATCTTCCCATTTTCATAAAGGTCTATTGTATGGTTGTTGGTACTAGAAAAAGTTGTGCTCAAACCGTTCTAGCTTTGTGCCACTATATATGAATCCTCTTAATCAGCTTCTAGAAATTCATGTTAAGCTATTTTTATTGTTGTTTACGTGCAAAGGCTCCATAAAATTGCATTAAAAACAATAACCTTTTTAACTATAATTACAAGTACAGAACATCAGTATTTGTAAAACTAAAATTAATTACATTTTATGTAATTTATATTTACAAATAGATCCAATCCTAGCTATCCGAAAACATTGAGTTATCTGCTTCTTATGCCACCTGGACAAATGCCTACAGAGAACCTTATAGGTTTAAGCGTCAAGGTCCACCAGGTAAGGATGGTTCAGGATCCCAGCACGGGCATGCTGCCCTCCCTCCAAAATAATGCTCCAACAATTCTGTAAAGAGGACGATTTATACAAATCTTTGATATTCGCAATGTAGTGCATAGTGCTATAAGGTTTATAACAAGAATGTCATCCAAGTACATTTTATTTTTTAATTTTCAAATTTCCTACACTAACTTGCACACCTCTTTTGGAAGTAAAGCTTTTGAAGTGGAGTACATTGTTAAAGGTTAACCGGGTTGCACATGAGTTATTTGTTGAAACGGCCTTATAGATATATAGATCAAAATAATGAGAGACTACAAAATCTGCAAAATGATTTGTTAAAATTTAGAATAACCTGGTCCAAAATGTGAAACTATATGCATGAAGCAATAATAAAAACTTATTACACTATTTTTGTAAACTTTAAAATAAAATTTTATAAACAAAGAAGTCACCTGCAAACATGGACTATTCATGGAGCACCTTCTTCATTGTTTCAATCTGACAAGGTAACAAGTAAAACAAAAGGACAAGATATGAGAGTATTGTTAAAACTTTCAACGACCAACATTAAAATCTTATGAATATAAAATATACCCATTTTGAGGAAGAAAACCCATGGCAATCATGTTAATATTTTTCCCCAATAGGCTGTAAACTTATATATGGATTAAATATTAAATAATTCAAGTATAAATCAAAAATTTAAAATCGATCTAAACTTGTATAATTTGGTTTATCATAAATTCAAAGTTTAATTAAAATTTAAAAAGCAACGACACTTCTATAATAAAATAAACATTACATCTAATTTGGTTTAGGCACAAGTTCAAACAAAAATATTACACTAAAAAAATGATAAATAAATTTTTTGGATAAGTGATAATTCAGTCAGAGCAAAACTACTCATCAACTACATATGCGATGATGGCTTACCTGGTATAAAATATAGAGATTAAACAATTATGTAGATAATACAGGAAAGTTTAGTCATTAAATCGGGCACGTATATCTAAAGCAATCACGAATACAAAATTTTAGATTGTATTAGTCTTGTTTGTGGTGATAGGAAGAAGAGCGGAAAGATAATGCGAAGGCTGGAAATAGAACGATGGTAAATATGTTGCACATCAGCGTATTTATAATAACGGTTTAAGTTAGTAGAGTCATAGTTCGAGTACCTTCGAGAGAGTCCTTTTTCGAGTACCTTCGAGAGACACAGGCCCAATAGCCTGACATGACCTAATCTATCATCACAAAAGCCTGGCCCGACTCAATAAAAGCATTGAATCAACCCAAAATTTTACAAAACATTCCGTTAGTTACAAAAAAAGAATAATTAATTACACATACAAAGATAAAAATATATAGAAGGATAAGATTAAATACAAACTTTTTTATGTACACACGTTTTTTTGTTTTATATAAGTTGGGTTCAACATCATTTGTTAACTTATAACTAATTTTTTTTCTACTCACATATTTTAATAATTCGGTATGAGTGATATGGGTCATAAATTAATCCTAGAATACAAATAATGCATCATTAATTAAACCTAGCTTGGTTTGAAAGACAGGCCTAGTTAATAAGGCCCGAAGTCCAAATTTCATGACAAAATTTGTAATTAATAAAGGGGCTGATAAAACCCCCATTATAAATGTGTCCTAATAAGAAGTTTCTTCAGTCAAGAGTGGCTTCCAAGCAGCCTAAGATTACAAAGAATCAGATTCCTACTTTCTAGGACTCCAAATTCCACTTAAAGTCAGAGACTTGGCCATCGAGTCTCCTAAACCTAACCTTATTCTAAGGCCTCCTGACGCCTATATTAGCGACTTGACCCCTCAATCAAGAACTACTTTTTTTGACTTGATCCTTAGCACAGCGCAAGGTACGTAGGAATCTTGTGAAGGCAGTATTAAGTCATAAAACACGAGATCAAACATTAAGGCCTTGTTTGGATATGGGGTTGAGAGAAGAGGGGTTGGGTTAGGCTAGGCTGGGTCGGGATGGGTTAGGTTAAGTTCAACCCCTACCTCATTTGGATGTAAAGGTTGAGTAGGGAATGGTTCAACCCTTACGAACTCTTACCACGTTTGGATGGAGGGTTAGTTAGGTGTAAGGTTGGTTAAGTAAAATTCTACGAAATATGTTTATTTGTTTGAGATATTTCCCTGGATAAAAAATTTTCCCGAAAAAAGTTTTGGGAAATTTTTTTTCGAAAAAACTTTTCGAGAAAAAATAATCTCAAAAATTCTCGAAAAAATTTCCCAAGAAAAAATTCTCTAAAAAATTTCACGAGAAAAATATTCTCAGAAATTTTCTTGTGAAAAAAATTTTCGGAAATTTGTCACGATAAAAAATTTTCTCGAAAAAAAATTCTCGCAAAAATTTTCAGAGAAAAATATTCTCGAAAATAATTTCCTGAGAAAAAAATTTCTCGGAAATATTTC
The DNA here is from genome assembly GCA_003724115.2 of Anethum foeniculum. Classification (NCBI taxonomy): domain Eukaryota; kingdom Viridiplantae; phylum Streptophyta; class Magnoliopsida; order Apiales; family Apiaceae; genus Anethum; species Anethum foeniculum. The sequence goes on along the minus strand of PHNY01284810.1, from coordinate 9,851 downwards.
TCGAGAAAAATATTCTCGGAAATTTTTCTCAATAAAATATTTTCTCGTGAAAAAAAATTTCGGAAATTTTTCACGACAAAAAAATTTCTCGAAAAAAAAAATTCTCAAAAAAAAAATCTCGAAAATATTTCCCGAGAAAAAATTTTCTCGAAAAAATTTTGGGAAAAAATATCTCCGAAAATTTTAAATTTTATCTGAAAATTTGTCATGAGAATAAAAATTATTGGGAATTTTAATTTTTCCCAAAAAAGAAATATTAAAAAAAACGATGCTGGAAAATCTTTTACAACACCCCGATTTGGGGTGTTGAAACACTTCCTCTTTTCTATTGGGAAAAAACCCTACCCAACACCAAGCTAACCTCTGATAACCCAACCCTCCACTTTAATTTTTTTCCCAAATAAGGGTTGTCAGATTTGAACCGAACCCAACTCAACCCATCCCTCCCCAACCCCCCATCCAAATTGAGCCTAAAGTTTGAAGCTCTTCAACCCTAATTCTATAAACATCAGTTTTAATTCATCACATTGGGCGCCGTCTGTGGGAAATCAACATCAACCATGCCGAAAACACGAAGTGGTACCGAAACTGCTACTCAAGTTGAGACCTCCACCGTTGAGGTTCCTCAAGTAACTCATACTGAAACTCCTATTAACATAGAGAACCCGACCACTCAAACTCAAGGGACAAATCCTCAAGTTCAAGATCCTCAAGAGTCGAATCCCCATTGCAGATGGTGGTTTCTCCCTTGAACACCCAAGCTCTTGGGCTCGAGATTTCACCAACTATCCATTCTTCCCGGGCGAATAATAACGCTTCTTATGGGATGCCCTTATAACCTGAGGTTGGAGGAAGCAGACTCGTGCAATAAAGCAGGAGGCAGCCAGCTCCTTAAATCCGAGGTTTGGACCCCATCCCAGAAGGATGTGAGTATTCTGGTCCGTACACTGAAGACGGGACTGATCCATCATCTGAAGAAGACATGGCTCCTAAAAGAAGGCGTCCTAGATCAGATGTTTAAGGAAGGACTCACGTTTAGTCTCAGAGACAAAAAAGGACGATCCCTCAGAATTTAGTAGAAAGAATTGGTGCTCATAAAGCAGAGATTCAAAAACTCAAACGAGATTTGGAGAAAGGAAAATCAAGGAGTGGAGGGAGAACTGGAGGATCAGGTACTTCAAAGGACGATCCCCCTATTATCGATCTATGTGATTACCCATGAAGAAGAAGGATGAAAATTCCATGGGCTGATCCTAATGACCTTTTACCCTTACGAGATCCTGATGATCCTACTCCACCATTCACAGAGGAGATTATGAACGCTCATATCTCAAGGAAATTTAAAATGCCCATTATCAAGGCATATAATGGAACATGTGATACAGCGAATCATGTAAGGACATTTTCTAATGCTTTGTTGTTACAACCAGTCAATGATGCAATAAAGTGTAGGGCCTTTACCCAATCCCGAGGGGCATGGTTCAAAGGTGGTACGGCCGTTTACCCCCAATTTCAATTAAAAACTTCAGGGATCTTAGACAGGCATTCATAAAGTGCCTTCATTAGTGGGAGAGTTCATGAAAAAAGTTCTGCCTCGCTGATGAGCCTTGATTAAGGAGCAAAAGAATCCTTGAGGGACTATCTGAATCGATTCACAAAGGAAGCCTTGAAGGTTCCATATCTTGATGATAAGGTGGCCATGATAGCCCTACAGCAAAGAACGAGAAACAAAGACTTTAAGTTGTCACCGGCCAACGAGCCCCAGAAAGTATGCTACAACTTCAAGAAAGGGCTGGGAAATATATAAAAGCCAAAGAAGCTATAAAAAAGCAACCTATTCAACCAGAAGGACACATGAATAACAAGAATAGGAAGGGAAGTCAGGAGTATGACGCGAAGGACAAGTACCCTCGAATCAAAAATGACTCCGATTCTCCAGCTAAGAAGAACAATCCCGGACTGAGGTTCGCAGAATATGCAAGATTGAATGCCCCGAGAAGTGAGATTCTGATGGATGTAAAGAAAGATAAGGAGGTATGACGGTCGAAGCCACTAAGGGTTGATCCCTCAAAACTTGACAAAAGTAAGTATTGGTGATTTAACAAGGATGTGGGACATGATACAGATGTTTGTAGACAACTCAAAGATGAAATCGAGTTCCTGATTCGGAGGGGAAAACTTAGTAGGTTCACTAAGGATGGTGAACGAAATAATGGAAGAAGAAATTATGAAGACAAAAGGAGCTAGGGATCAAGATGATCGAGGGAGGAATCCTCAGCCACGAGGGCCAGTGATAAATATGATTTTTGGAGGCCAAACAGCTGCAGGGGTCTCCAAAAGTTCAAGGATGGCTGATGCACGTGAATTTAAGCACATAGTTGAAGAAGCCCCAAAACGAGCTAAGACTTTATCGGCTGTAACAGTAGTGCATTGGAGAACATCTTTACATGGTTTGCAGGATCACAAGTTCCATCATACGCCTTAATAGTGGGCATCTTAAATTTCCTTGAAATATGTGCGTCCATAATCTCCTCCGTGACTGGTGGAGTTGATTCATCAAGATCTCCTGAAGGTAACAGATCATTGGGATCCGCCCTTATAATCTCCATCCTCCTTCTTCGTAGTGGATCCACTAAATCAATAATTTGGGGGATCGTCCCAAGCCGTGACTGATCTTCCAGCTCTTGTCACGTTTCTTGGTTATCCTCTTTCCAAGTCGTGCTTGAGCTTCTGAATCTGTGTTTCATGAGCACGAATCCTTTCCACAATACTTCGAGAAATTTTCTCTTACTACCCTCGGGGCTAAGTACGAGTCTTCCCATCAACTTCTGCTCTTGGGCACCTCCTTTTTGGAGCAGCGTCCTCTTAAGATAACCCTTTGGTAACTTCCTCCATGTACGGGCCAGAATAATCACGTCCTTCAAGGATGGGGTCTAAACCTCTGATATATTGAGTTGCTCATCCTCTACCCTGTTGTGAGAGTCCACTACCTCCTGCTTCGGGGAACATGGACATCCCATAAGTAAGATTAGGATTCGATCGAGATGGAAGAACAGTAGTGGACATTTGAAATCTCGGAGTATGAGTATTCAATGGTAGATATATCATTTACAATTAGGAATTCGTCCCTTGGTTTTGATGTGTTAGGTTTTCCATCACTACGAGAGTTTCTACTTGAGTGGAGAGAGTTGAGTGTGGAGTAATCTCAACGGTGGATGCCGCAACTTAAGTTGAGGTCACCTGTTTTCCAGTGCTACTTCGTGTTCTCGTGATGGTCGATGTTGTGTTCCCACAGACGACGTCAAATGTTATGGATAAAAAATTAGGGTGTATTTAATGCTAGGGTTTGGAAAGGTTCGTGCTTTAATGAATGTTCTCGTATTTCGTGACTGAATACTGTAATCACAAGATGCCTATATTCCTTGCGATTTGCCAACGATCAAGTCAATAAAAGTAGTTCTGAGGAGGGGTCAGACCCTTCATATATGCATTGGGAGCCTGTGTTTCTGGGTTGGAAACTTGGTGGACAAGTCTACAACTCGTCAAGTCTCCAACTCTAATTAGACTTAGGAGTCCTAGAATGTAGGAAATTTGATCTCTTATGGGTTTAGATTACTTGGAGGCTACTTCTTGTAGAACTAGTTCCTTGTTAGAACATAACTGTTGGACTGTTTAATTAGCCCATTTATTAATTATGAAATTGATATAAATAATTAGCATTTGAGACCTCATTAATTGGGCTTTTTTATTGGACCATACTTGATATAATTAATGCAACATTAATTCTGTCTCTGGGATTTTTTTGTCCCATATGAGTGCAACTACATAATTATACAAGATTTATTTATTAAATTTTGCTTCTTAGACTTTTGCCCTAATTTTAGGTTCGATTCCTAAGTTTAGCTTCTTAGTTTTTGCCGTAATTTTAGGTTCCATTCCCGATAATAAGATAATGATTAAATGATAGCGAAATAGTACGAAAATACCAAATTTTGATTATCACTGTATAATCTAATTATTAGTATCACTTCAAACTCGGGTTTGATTCCCTCAAAATACATAATTATACAAGTTTTATTTATTTAGTTTCATTTTTTGGATTTCACCCTCGTTCCTCTTCAAATTCCGTGTGACTACATAATAATTAAATAAAATTTATTACTAATAATTAGATATTAGTACTAAATAATGTGAATAACAATTTAATTAATTTACTATTTTAATCCAATTAGTTTTGTTTCAAACTTTGCTTCAATTTACTGCAACTACATAAGTATACAATATTTACTTTTCTAGGTCCAGTATTTCATCCCAATTTTGGTTTCGATTCCTAATAACTAAATAATAATTATATAAAATTTATTATTATTAATTAATTACTAGGACTTGGTAATACAACCAATAATTTAATTAATCGAATATGTATTTTAATTTCAGCCCATACTTTACACCGATTATCAGCTAGTAGAAATAAATAACTGAGCGTGGTTTTAATTTTATTAGTTGTTTTAATTTTTTTTAGTGAGTTGCAACAGAGTGATTAAATTGAGCATGCGATTGCACCTATTAAATAGGTTGTGCTTATTATCCACTTGTGGAAAATCTGGGCAAAGGACGACGGACAATTAGTTAGTTCAGCATGAGTTAAGAGGACAAGAAAGGAATACAGAGCATATTCGCGAAGAAACAATACTCGGTGTTACTCCCTCCACCCCCGTCATTTTGACAAAAAAATGTCCCAAATTACTTGTTCTTTCTCTTTTTAATACAAAATTTAAAGACAACTTTTTAAAATTATTTTTTTTCCCCAATATTTGAGTTTCTAAAACTATACTATATTCTCACTTTTCAAGATTTGACTTTCGAAAACTATAGTATATTATCACTTTTCAATGCATTAAATGAGAATATTTAGTTGAAAACCAATCATTTTCTTAATATGCATTTTTTTTCTAAAAGGACATGTATACTCGGACGCATGGAGTAATTTAAGCCTTTTGTAAGAGATAACTTCTATAAATTTGCAAAAGAAATATTGTGCCCGTTTGGGAAAAGATCTTATAAATTATATAAGTGTTTAAATAATTTTACTTATCATCACAACTTTTTCTATTTAAATAAACTTATTAAATAAATAATTTTTTAAATATAATTATCTTAATTCGTAAATTATAAATTAGATTAATATTTAAGAACAAAGTTTTTAAATTTAAAGTTAATAAAAAAATGAAAAATAAAAATAAGTTCAGAAAAAAATATGTCTGTTACTAACATTATTAGCTTATAAATTATAAATTGAACTTATAGTTAGTTAGTAAGGAATAATATATTGTTGTCAGTTATAAACTACTTATAAGTTGCATATCCCCCTCCAATCATAGGCATGCCACTTATATCTTCCACTCAGGAAAGAAGAGTCATTCTAACAAAGTTATAGAGCTTCTATGAGACTTAGCTAGTCTAAAGATGAGACTCACCATGATTAAATGTTCTCATTATCAACGAAGATTAACAAACTCCTTAGATGGTGTGTAAGGGATATATTAATTGCCACCCCCAGTTAATATATGGGGCCTTAATGGCACATAAGGGGACCTTCACCGCGCATAAACACAGCACATTAAGAGTTGCTCTTTTTTGTTACTCTTTTTTTTACCTGACGACTTTTGGTACTTAGGTCGTTTGATCACGTACTGAAATTTTATTTATTAATTGTTCATTTTTTGAATAAAAACTAAGCATAATAACCCCTGCGAGGCAGGGTCATTTTGTAGCATTTTTTTGTGTAGCATGTAATAATATTTTCTTATTATCTGTTTATTAATAAAATTATGTAATATATCAACTATACCTAATATAAGTTGATTAACCATATATATGTTTGATTAATATATACCTAATAATTTATTTTCTTGTATGTGACATCTAGTTGAATGAGTGCAAGCAGTATTTGTAAGTTTTTTTTTTGTACAAAAAAACTAAAAGTTAATACATATAACTAATTTGCAAGTTTGTTTACGTGAAACAAATTAAAAACTTAATATACAAAATGAATTGACTTGCACACCTACATAAAATAATTTTAATATTTAGGTAATAGTGAAATTTTACATGTTTAAATATTTGTCATAATTTATAGGTTGTATGTATATGCATACTTGCACACCTACATGAAATAATTTTAATATTCAGATAATAGTGAAATTTTATATGTTTAAATATTTGTCATAATTTATAGGTTGTATGTATATGCATAATATCTAAAGGT
>PHNY01284795.1:1479-16976 GCA_003724115.2 Anethum foeniculum | reverse complement strand
GACTTTGGTCATGACTCGTGCTCCACCTGACTTGCGGGACCTGGGGTTGACTGGACTGCTGGACTAAGCCGTCGCTGGACTGGGCCCTAGCTGGACTGGATCATAGCTGGACTGGGCCAATGCTGGACTGGGCCCTAGCTGGACTAGATTATTTATATCCTATCATTTGCCCCCCACTCCCCTATGCAGATTTTCTGGATGGGGGAGTAAGTAGAAACTTGTCCGAACTAAGTTTGAAATATGTCTTGAGAGAAAAATTTTCAGCTTCCTTGCAACCCTAGTCCGGACTACGTACGTGGATGCTAGGCCGGACTAGAACTTGAAATCTTGACTTAGAAAAAATTTCAGCTTCCTTGCCCCCAAGTCCGGACTACGTATGTGGATGTTGGTCCGGACTAAAACTTGAAATATTGACTTAGAAAAATTTTCAGCTTCCTTGCCCCCCGGTCCGGACTACGTATGTGGATGTTGGTCCGGACTAAAACTTGAAATATTGACTTAGAAAAATTTTCAGCTTCCTTGCCCCCCAGTCCGGACTACGTATGTGGATGTTGGTCCGGACTAAAACTTGAAATATTGACTTAGAAAAATTTTCAGCTTCCTTGACTGAAAATTTTTCTAAGTCAATATTTCAAGTTTTAGTCCGGACCAACATCCACATACGTAGTCCAGACTGGGGGGCAAGGAAGCTGAAAATTTTTCTCTCAAGCATATTTCAAACTTAGTTCGGACAAGTTTCTACCTACTCCCCCATCCAGAAAATCTGCATAGGGGAGTGGGGGGCAAATGATAGGATATAAATAATCTAGTCCAGCTAGGGCCCAGTCCAGCAATAATCCAGTCCAGTNGGCCCAGTCCAGCTATGATCCAGTCCAGCTAGGGCCCAGTCCAGCGACGGCTTAGTCCAGCAGTCCAGTCAACCCCAGGTCCCGCAAGTCAGGTGGAGCACGAGTCATGACCAAAGTCCACGCATGATGGTGACATCTAATAATGGTCAATGATGAGCGTAATAAAGGCACACGCCAGAACATTCTTGGCACACTTTTCCACAATTTCCTACCTGGACACGTGTAAACCATCCAGGAGCGCCAGACGTCCTCCCTGCTTGGTAATGAATGGTCAGGATCAGAGGTATGCACCCTAAAACCCTAACCCTGGGCCTATAAATAGCCCCAGGTTGAAAGGTTTAACGGTTGGTCACTTTTTACTCATCACTATTCTACACACACTCACCCTCCATATTTNATTTCTCTCATTTCTAGTCTTTTACCTTCCAAAGCCATCTCTTATTCTCACACCGGAGGCGCCGCGGGGCCCAAACCCCCCTTCGGTGTTGTTTTGCAGATTCCCCACCAGCAGCTACACCCCAAAGTGGCGGAGGCCCCACCAGCAGCTACACCCCAAAGCGGCGGAGGAGGAACTAGATCGGAGTTGGGAGTTATCACATACCTTCACAAGTTTGAGGGGTTCAGGTTGGTTGAGCCCATCTTTCTGCTCTTCTAAGGATGCACAGCGAGCTTTAACCCAAGCTTGCACTTGAACAAGAGCCTCCATGCACCACAGTGACACAGCAGCTTGTTTCCTGACCTGTCGTCCACGAACTATAGCCTGAAGCCTAACCATGCTTTCAGAGCTCTGAAAGCCCACCTTGCCTTGAACATGTCAAGATAAAACAGAATTTAACAAATGGAAATGATCATCATTGCTTATAGCCAGACATATTGCACAAAAGATCAATGAGGGGCAAAAAACACATTTGGTAAAGCCTTAGGGAAGTCCTCAGAGTGGAACCGACTTGAAAAAAGGATCACCTTTCACAAGTCGTACCATACGTCAACCCAGAATGCAGTATCAAAGATTAGTTAGAGCACTAAATATATATGTCTCACATCGATTGAAAGAGGGGAATTTGTCGAGAAACTAGAAATGCAAGAAATTTTACAATGCTAAAGGATTACATACAAAAACATAGAGAGGCTTCAGAGAAAACATCTACAGAATTAATAATAAAATGCAGTGTAAAGAAAACATAAGGAGACGTCACAATGTTAACAGATCAGGCGTGGAATCTGTTTAAACTTTTCTCGATTTCCTTTAGAAAAAACATATACATAGTGGATGAAGATTTAAATCCTGGCTTCTAAATTTTTAAACAAGTTTATTTCCTTTAAATGATACACAGTGTTGAGTACCTGCCTTGTATAATTCAAAAAGGTACAGCATACGATGCATAAGTTATCGTTGCGCTTTTGTAATAATTATTTACTGAATGAGAAAATATTGAATGAAAGGAAACATAGTAGATAAAGAGAGCACAAGGCACATATTATGCTTCGAGATAATAATGCCACTTTTTTTGGAGAGTCATGCTATGTTTGTTTGATGGCTTCAGTAATCACCGTGACTTTGCCTTCTTCGCAATAAATTTCATAGTTCATTTTCAGTGGAACTGGAATTAGATAGGGAGAGGATGGTATTATTTAGAATATGAAGTAGAAATTGATAAATTCCCATTAGGCTATTCCACACTTCAGCAACTATAATATACAAAAACTACTTCAATCACATTCTGTACTGGAACCCGGTGAAATATTTCAGAGTTCCAGCATTTCATTTTGTCAATTTTTCCTACATAATCTTATTAAAAAAGTTCAGTAACCTGACCTGCCTGCCCTTTTGTGCTTCGGCTTAGACAGTCCACTGTTGAGAAGGATCTTAAGCCAATCATTACCAATGCTCATTTGATATTTCTGGATTTCTATTGCAGAATTTGTTGCAGCATCACTACACCCGCTCAACTCTATCCACTCAAGTGTGCATATACTACCAAAGTCTTCTGGAATCTCCATCAAACATGAGCATCGATACACCTGTAAGCGCTGAAGCACAGGAAAGTGATTGCGAGAAGCTGTCCAATTCATAATATCTAGTTCATCAAGTACTAAAAATTTTAAACGGGGAAATGCTTCCAGACTTGTTTCCCAGTTTTCCCCAACAAAGGCGTGAAATTTTAACTTGAGAACTTCAAGGTTAGGTATCATTTCAAAGGCCCAGCCTTCCCTCCAATCCAAATAAGTATTTGACAGACAGAGACTTTTTAGACTCTCAGGGAATAGAATTGAATCACTTAGCCTTCCAGCTTTGCACAAAGGAATAGTATTTAATAACTTCAATGTCTTGAGGTGGATTAGAAAGCCTAGATCAGGAAATTTCAAATCCCCGCTCTTTGTTGTAAATGGCCCACAAAGACCTAGCTTACGCAAATTACGAGTTCTAGACAAGATATGTTGACATGGCCTAGTAGGGCTCACCAGTGACATTGTCTGCAAGTTATCTAGTAAGCACTGATCTTCTTCCAAACTAGAAAAATTTACAAAATTTTCTCCTGATTTGATACAAAGATGCCTCAAGCTTATCATCTTCCACATGTTCTTTGGAACAACCATATTTATCCTTGATGACATGATAAGTATTTGGAGTTCTCTAAGGTCGGATATAGATTCCGGAGGGTTCCCAGACCTAAAGCGAAGTTCTAAGTACCTCAAGTGTACTAGTTGCAATAATTCAGCTGGAAATACGAACAATTCTATGGATGATATATCCAAAGATCTAATAAGTTTGGAAGTATCCCATATAATTGATACTTCCTTAAAAAATGTATGGGAGACTTCAGAAGAATAGCAAGAACAGCTAGGTGGAATAGTAAGGACGACATTAGTACTAAGCGAAAGTTGGGATTTAGTAGAAGAACTTGTTAAAGAATGAGAACATGAAAAGGAATGTTTATTGTAATTGTACATATTTGATGAAAAGTTTATTTCCTCAGCTTTACTCAAGCACATGTCACGCAAGAGGTCATGAATTCGACATGTTTTGATGGAACCATTTAACCCTTTCTTACATACTACAACTAAACTTCTACTGATAAGATCCATCAAGTAATCCTCTGCAACATCCTCTAAGATCTTATTTGTGCCATTCACATGTATGAATCCCTCTGCAATCCATAAAAAAATCAACTTATGTACTGGAATTTCATGATCTTCTGGAAATGCTCCGAAACAGAGAAAACAAGGTCTCAGGTGTTGAGGCAGGTGATTATAACTCAAAGTTAGTGTATTTATGCACTGATTTTCACTAGTTACAATGTATGAACTTACACTTTCCGCAACATGTAACCACCAATCTCTCTCCAGATTATTTTTGAGTAGTCCGGCAATTACAACAATTGCAAGAGGCAAACCGCAACATTTTCTTATTATACTCTTTCCGATTGAACTCATATAGTCAAAAAATCTCACGGTTATTAAAGCTTTCCTCCTCAACAAATCAAGACTTTCCTCTTCAGTCAGAAAACGCAAACAAAGCGGATTCCCACCAGGTTCTGCATGCAAAGCAACGTCATTGAACCGGGTGGTTAGCAGAACTTTACTCCCATTGTTGTCATCTGGAAAGCAAATTTTAATATCATCCCATGCCTTATGGCTCCATATATCATCAATTACGATAAGGTATCTCCGACCCATTAAAGCACGGTATAAGAGATGGGCCAACATATTATCATTCATAACACAAACTTCATCAGTAATGTCGACGACAGACCTTAACATGTCAAGTAATAAATCCCTCTTGTGATATACTTGAGAAATAGTGATCCATGATCGAACATAAAAGTATGATACTATATAAGAATCATTGTAAAGTCGAGTAGCTAATGTGGTCTTACCAAGTCCAGCCATCCCTACAATGGAAATAACTTCAAGCTTTCTCCTTGAGATAGACGCAAGTTGTTGGAGTAAATTACTAGCTTCGACATGGAATCCAACGAAAATTTCCCCATCAACTTGTTCTTGATGTTTATTTTTGTCGAAATGGAAGTACTTGGAAGCAAATTCTGGGGATGCCTTCCCAAAACCATTCATGGAGATATCGAAAATCTTGGCCACTTCGAATGCTAGTTGGTCTCCAACAAGGGAGAGATCAGGAGGATCAGGATCATTAAAATAGTCAACGCTAGCCTGTCTAACATTTTTATACTCAAGTATCCTATTAACAAGAATATGTAAACACGAAAATTCAGGCTGATATGAAATTTCAAGTATTTGGTATATATTAGACAAGGAGCTGAGCTGTTGATAATAAAAAGAAATTTGACATCTTTCTGTTGGAAGCCAATCAGGATGTGCATAAAGCCTGTTCACTTCTGCTAACAATCTATCAAACGAAGTATATATTTTTGATACCATACCTTGAGGGTATTGCAGTTGCAGCTTTGCTTATTCCCAGATGTCTAATGCACTTCCCTGTCAAACTTTGTCAAACTTTACTCTAACAATGCAAGCCACACATTCCTCTAGCCGTCAAACAAGACCTGTTTTCAGAATAATGGTACAGTTTATAGTTTAATTTTTTTAAGAGGGTTCCTTACTCCACTCCCCTATCATTCATAAAGTATTTAAATTAGTCCCGTAAATGGATCAGATATCCGTCCGATCCGATCCGTAGCTAAATTAGCGGGTATGGATCCTTCAAAAAAATATCAGATCCGTTAATGATCCGATCCGATAAGGATCCGATCCGATTACAGATGGATATGGATTTATTATGATCCGATCCGTTAACAACCCGATCCGAATATATATATATATATATATATATGTATATATATAATATAATATTATATTAATTATAAAAATATATAGCTAGTACTAATTACTAAACCTAAATAAGGTTGTGTAACTTGTGCACACATTTTGTTGGAGTCCGGATTTTGGAGAATAGCAGAAATAAATTGCTAACAAGCTTATGTTTGGATTGAAAATGAAGTGACTAGTTGAAACTTGAAAGTTAATTTTAGTTTCTTGAAATTAATTATTCATATTTTATTATTTATTTGTATTTTAAACTTTCTTGGAAATAAATGTACCTTAAACTTGTTAGAGCAAGTCCAATGCAATGCTATAAGTGATGCCATTTCTATAATTTGAAACTAAATGCTAAAAACTTCAACTCCAAAGGGGTTCTATACTTGGATGCAAATATGCATAAATGCATACTTGGTTCTAAATTTGAAACTAGTGATGCATTTATGCATCCATGCCACATTATCAAGTAACCATAAATGGTATGCATAGTGGTGAACTTTAAATAGAATTTAAGAGAGAGATAAAAATTATTCAAATTTGGAATTATTTGGATGCAAAATGCAACTAGTTTTGGAGTTGAAGTTCTATTTTAGCAATAAAAAACACTTTTTGGTGTTAAATTATAGCAATAGCTATAGCTATTTTGCATCTTGCATTGGACTTGCTCTTATGACTCGATACATTTTAAAATTTTAAATTATAATTTGTTCTTTTTTTCACTGAACGGGTTGGACCTCCGATCCGATAACCCGTGATCCGATTGGATCGGATATGGATCCACCTAAAAAATATCCGACTCAAATCCGATCCGAATCCGAAAAAATTAAATGGATTTGGGATGATCCGATCCGAATCCGACCCGTTGACAGGCCTAATTTAAATTATCGAAAAAATAAATAAATAAACATGAGTTAACAAAAAGGCCAGCAGAACAGTCAAATAGTATAGGGTTTTGTTACTTAACACCGTGTGTCAAATAAGACTTATATGACACACTGCTCCAGAAGACCAGAATCCTTAGATCACTATTTTAAGGGTATTCCGCAAATAAAGAAGTCCGATTTGCGAATATTTATAGCAGAAAACAAAAAAAATAAAATTTTAAATCCAATCCGACGTCCTGGTGCAGTGAGCTAGATAAAGCTTATATGAAACCTGATTCTAAGGGAACCGGAACCAATAGTACAAGGGTCATTGCAATCAAAGTCACAATTCACAGATAGAGAAAATATGTTTGTTAGTACAGGGATTCTCTTTTGTAAGGTAGGAGTATTTGATAAATGAAATATTTTTTACTTTTTTTCTCTCTTCTTCTATTTTCATTTTTCTGTCGTTGCCTTTGTTAACTTCTTTTACATCTCAAAGTTGAGCTGATATCAGTCTATTTTCAGTTCACAACAGAAAAGTCTTATGCAGAAAACACATACATTTTGTTTTTACCTTCTTACCTATTAGTTAAACCAAAAAACCAATATCACGAAAATTTTCTATTCACATGACATGTACAACATATGAAGATTGTTAAAAAGATAGTAAACATTAGCATAAAAAGGATATTACAACTTGCAATGCCAAAACATATTAAGAAGAAGACATATGTTCATCCAAATGTCTTGCCTGTTGGTAATTGTAACAACTTTTAAGTACAAAACAGTTTCTAAAGCATAATCTGTTCCGACGCCTAGACATTATACCAATCCAACTGATCCTTTTGATTCTTTTTTTGTAGTTCCATCATCTGAAATCTGTCGCTATTGCAAATCGTCCAACTGAACAAGTAGTTGAACTCATAAAGATGAAGCACCAAAAACAAGAACTCGCATAACACACCCTGGACCAAATGTTAGATGAGATGGTGGATGGTGGGTAAACATCCTAGCTTAAATCAACTGAACGAAATTGACAAGCAGCATTCCTCCTTGCTAGCACTTTGGAAAGTGGGCTCGGTTTCTTGCAAAGCTGTGAATTGTCGACTGAACCTCTTTGTTTTGCCTTGATTGATTCTGTTAAGTTCATGTAACCGGCTCGTTTAACACTGTTACCCTCTGCTAAAGTGTAACTGGATCCAGGAGTATCAGAAGTTGTTGTGGATGAAATTGATGACAAGCTGTCACTGCTGAGAAACTCCGAACTTGGAGGTCTACCAGATATTCTAGTTGATATGTTATTCCGTCTGACATTCACTGAAACATGTTCTGAGTAATTTGACCATGATGTAACACTATAATTTTCTTTGTTCTTAGAAAGAAGGGTCAAATCTGGCGAGTCCATCAGTGATTCTTCCACCGATCTACCTTCCCATGGTTTATTTGCCATCCAGCCATCTAACCAGCTCGTACCAGAGTCTTTATCAAACTTACTAGTGGCAAGCACCTTGTTCTTTCTCGAGTTTAAACCGGGACTCATTCTGAGTTGCTGATCAAAAAAGCTAAATTTCATTAGAAAGAAAAACAAAACAAAACAAAAAACAAACCATTAAAGTTCATTGAATTACCTGTTGAGAAAGGGCATATGTAATTGCTCTCTCCCTCTTAATTGCTCCTGCTTGTTTCATGTGTAGCTTTGTCTTCACTTCCTCAATTGTACCATGACTATCACACCATCCACCCTGTTTAATTGCAAAATAATTTACAAATTAAATCTTTGATTTCCGATAAATAAGTATGATTTCATTAGGCCAACATGTGTCCTTGACAGGATATAGCGCATACCTCCACAAGTTTGACGGGATCAGGTTGGTTGAGCCCATCCTTCTGCTCTTCTAAGGATGCACAGCGAGCTTTGACCCGAGCTTGCACTCGAACAAGAGCCTCCATGCACCGCAGTGTCACAGCAGCTTGCTTCCTGACCTGTCTTCCACGAACTATAGCCTGAAGCCTAACCACTGCTTTCAGAGCTCTGAAAGCCCGCCTTGCCTTGAACATGTCACATAAACCGAATTCAGCACATGAAAATGATCATCATACTACACAAAATTAACAAGGTGCAGAAACACATTCCCAAACTGATGTAAAATCAATTCTAATACCGAAATTACACATAAATCACTAACTCATATGATCCTGTTAAGCCCTTCAAGTAACACATCAAGGTCTTGGTAAATTCCAGTAAATTAACATGTAGTATAAAACGACCTTAATATCCTCAGCGTTATAATTCAGACACTGAACTCCTCTACTATACATCAAAGTTTCGGAGATTCATTAACACAATTAACAATTGCACAACAAGTTTAGATACTAGTAAATTAGTAATGAAACAATTCGAGGTAAGGTAATGACAAATTGAATTGAATTATTACCAAGAAAGCCCGAAAAACGGTCTGAATACGAATAGAAGCCCACTGTCTTCTCACCACCATAAAATCTCTAGCAGGAGCTCGAACAACAGTAGCCATAGCAGCAGCCATATACGGAGAATCACTCGCTGCTGCTTCTGACAAACGTCCTCCTACAACTTTACTACCATTCGACAACGTCGTAGTCCCTCCACCCGACGAAGAACTCCTCCATAACGTCCATTTTTTCCCCTTCCCACCTCCCATTCTCTCCTACATTGTCCAAAAACAATCCAATCAAAAAATGAAAAACTCGAAAAACCCGAAAAAAATCGAAAAAAACACACAGACACAAGTCACAAGAAACTTACAGGGTCATTTGGTCTGTGTGACTTCTTGGTACCAATGAGAGTAGCAATCCATTTTCCTGAAGCACCCATTTGGTTTGAATAAATTTGAGTCTGGTTAGGATTTTTTGTTTCAGGGGAATTGCGCTAGTAATATGGAGCGTTGTGAGGCTTTTTGTCCCGAGTTTCCCGAGTTTAAATTTGAATATAGTGTACTTTGGAGAGTTTGTAACGGATACATTTAAAAGTGTGACTTTTCGATAACTATATTTATTACTCTAGTCTTGCATAATCTTCTTTGTCATGTATCGAATTCAAAATATATTAGAGTTTTACAATTGAAAATGTTATTTAGAATTTTACACGTTTCGGTATATGGATTGAGTATCACGTATGGGTTAGAATATAGTACTATGATTTAGTTGCGTCTGATTATTTAATATGATATCAGACTATATGAAACTTTAAGTTCGACTTTTTACTACTTCTAATATTCTCATAGTTAATTATGATCACGTTCATGAATTATTGTTCAAAAAACAAACAGTTGTGATCTATTTTTCAATCCAAAAATTAATACTCGAGCAAGGGATTTTTTTTTTAAATATAACACAAAATCATAACCGATATTTTATGGTAATTAAGATTTTAGATGAGTGAAGGAGGATATTAGAACATAATGTAATGAAAAATGTTAGGAATTCCGAAAAATTTTCAAAATTTTATCATTTTATCAAAATGCTGACATGTCATGTGAGTAATTTTAACTTTCGAAATAATAATACGTGACTCCGTAAATCGTAATGTGTTGCTGCAGAAATAATTCTAAAACACCAAAACAGTACTTCTTTTAACAGATTGAGCTAGGAACTTGAACGTACGATTAAAATATGAAAATGAAATGGCTATCAATTTATAAAGTAATTATTTTTTTATTATCTCCGTCCCACAGTACAAGTCTCTTTTGGAAAAATTACGTATATTAAGAAATCATTAATTTTAAAATATTTTTCCACTTATACCCCTCATAAATGAACGAATGTAGACTTTTACTCAACCCTCATTATTATACAACTTTCAAGAAGGCTAATTTTGGAATAATGTCATTATATTTGCATTGGAAAGAAAAAGTGGACATTTAATACGGAATTTTTTTTTTCAAAAAAGACTAGTATTGTGGGACGGAGGGAATAGTAGGTAGTGACCAATTAAAGTACTCCAATGAATAGTCACTTGAGAATATAGTTCAAACCTCAAACCAAGCGGGGAGTGCACGGCACGGGAAAATACGTCCAGTACCTAAATCGAGGATTTCTCATTAAATTCTTTCTCATTTTGAATGCGAGCGCCAATAGGAAAAAGAAATAAAAATCTTTATTTGAAATTGAATGAAAATTATATAATAAAACATTGAATGAAAATTATATTAAAAAAATATATACTTGTACGTTAAGTAACTGTTTCTTGGATATTAAATTTGTAGTATCCTAATCCTAATATAAGTAGGAGAGTATATCCTAATATGAGTAGAAAAGTACAATACACCGTCCTAATTCTAAAAGAAGAGTATAACATCCATCCTAATTCTAATACGAGTAGGATAGTATAACAGCCCTTAGAACTATATATATATACCCCTATTCCCCTCTTTGCATAGCTCCCATTATACAAACAGAACACTTCCCTCTCTCTCTAGGATCAAGGATGGGACGCTTTTCACATCCCTGCATTCTCAAACTAGGGAAACCAGACTTGGTTATTAAGATAAGAGAAATTGACACTTTTGATCAGCATCCTCCTTGCCCTTCAAGTTGCTCCGCATCTCCTTTCCACATTACCTTTCGAACTCTGTCCACGCACCGATTTTTGGACCCATGTCGTGTTTCGTTTTCATCTTCGTTGAGCTCATCTCCCACTATCGCAGAGTGTGTTGAAGCTGTTGATGAAAAAACTATTTGTCAAGATGGCAGCTCTTTCTTTAAATTACAAGAAAGGAACAAGTCCAGGCATGATGTTAAGATTGCTCTTAGTTCCTTGAAGGTCAAGAAATCTCGATATGGCAGAATTTTTAAGGAAGTAATGGCGTATAGGCGACAATACAACAAAGATAGCAAGAAGAAGAAGAAGAAGAAGGTTTTGAACGGTTTGGTGGTTAGTCTGGACTTTGTGAAAAATTGTATTGGTGATAAAGATTCCGTTCATGAGGTGATGAATAAATCGTGGGAGAAAAGTAAGTCAAAAACTAGCGAAGATGGAGATATACTACTACTTACCAACTGAAATTGCGTTTCAACTTTGTGAAGAGTTTTGTTGTTAAGTTTGGTTTTAGAAATATTAATTCTTCTTATTTGTTCTAATGATCAGCTGTAATTTGCTTTTTTTATAGTTCATTTGTTTATAACATATTAGCATTTGAAGATTGTTAAAGTTCATACATTACCTGTTGAGAAATGATATATGTAATTGCTCTCAAATGAGGGAATGTCTACAACTTATACCTAGCTTTAATTGGATACAGTTTGAAGGATTTTGTAGGCTCATGGATCAGGACTTGATAGATGAACTTCATAAGTTTTCAAAAATTTAAGATACCGATCAAGAAATTGAATTTCAATTATTTGTGAAAATATATCAACTAGTAGAACCGTTGATAAAAGAAAGAGATGCTGAGTACGAATCACTCATACATATATATATATATCCGCAGGACTGAATTGACCAAGTTTTGACCAAACATTACAAATTATTCATTCATTATTTTTTTTAAAAAAAACTAAAACTTACATCGACTAAATGTACTTTTCAATAAATTTTTTTTCAATTATATGGTACATATAAATTTCAGTCGAATCATGATCAATTTGACTAATTAAAGATAAAATGGATGTATATTTAGGAACAAATAGATTAATAAATTGTGTCTATTAGATGAATATAATAATATTTTTTTCACGAGTTTACAAAAATGTAATAAATGTAATAAAAATAATAAAATATAACAAAATGTCTCTTTTTTAATAATAAAATACTTACTCTTTTATTAGAATCCATGCACAATGTGATGCTTTACAGCTTATTTGCTGCAGAAGAACTTCTTTCAGAAACACATCTGGTTCTTCAAAAATGTTACAACAAACGTACTAATTTGATAACCTACAGACACTCCAGGGACGATGAATGAAGAAAAAACAAATTAAAACAGCTAACTAATGCGTATCATTTCCTGTATCACGCTTGAGCATGAAAAAATCCTTCAACTTTCGAAAAATGATGTTAACCAAATTCACACAGCCAGGCCAAATGAAGCCTTTGTGCTGTAAACTAGAACACTGAACTTGTCGAAACTAATGTGATGTAGTATTAGGATTTTCTTAGTTAATTAGCAACAATTCTTGGACTTGGGAGTCCGATGTTAGCAACCCTCGGGGAAAGGCGTATTCTGGGACTTGGTCTTGGTGAAGGAATAGGGCCATAGCTTGTCCGAGGTCCGGCCTTTAGTAATCTTGGAGATAATTTGACTTTTTCGAGTGCTTGATTTTGTAACTCTGCAGGGTATTCTCGTACACAACCTATCCGAGGACCTGTTCCTGTTGTCCATCTAGACGACAATGGTGGTCTCTGATTTTCATAATCTTGTGCCTTGGTGTTTGATGATTCCTCATTAACGGATATGACATTTTCTGAAGATGAAACTCTAGTAAACTCTGACTTAGGCAGGCCTTTAGAAGCAGTAATTAAGGTTGGATCCTCATCATCTATTGCGTATCTCTGCCACAAATAATACTAATAATGATGAGGAAGCTGCGTGGAATCAAAATTATCAGTGAAATTTTATCTAGTTTTAGGTTATTTACCTTGACATTGCTCAAGTCAACATGGTGTTCCTCAAGGAAGTTAACAAACTCCATAAAACTTTCTTCTGTTGGACAATAGTGCCCGCTATATGGCCATATCGCCTGTGAAGTTATTAATATCACAAAATTCAGAAATTTAACGTTGAAATTTAAGTTCATAAAAATTTGTAAAGCTCTGTTGTTTGCCATAGAAATGCATTATGAAGATATCATAGCATGAATTATAACTAAAGTGACTGCAATGCACCTCTAGAACGCCATTCTGAGCTACTAATCGTCCAGCTGCAGTGGTAGCGCCACCAGATAAAAAGCTAGAATGCTGAAAGTGTCCCTTCTTCTTTTCCCCAACATACAAAATACTTGATGTACTGAGGACAAATATCCATTTGGAGCCCTCCTCTGTATTCAAAGGCTTCCGACTTTGCTTGTACATAAGTTTTCCTTGCTCTATAATCACCTCAAATTCCATTCTATCTCTCTGCAAATGCAACATGGATCAAATTCAATGAATTATTGATATGTATAATTAGGAGTTCTCTTGAATATCTCATCGTTATATATGTGAATTTAGAATTATGTAGAAATAAAAAATTTAGCCTTTTTTATCTGTGTCAAGTCTCATTTCAAAGAACCCTATTAATATAGAAATAGCATCGACTGACAAACATACTGGTCCGAGATATCTGACGCATTGTCGTTGAAGATCAGCCCTCTGGCACTTTTCTAAATTTACTTCTTTACCATCTCCAACATCCAACCTGCAATATTCATCGGATCAGATTAAAGCGTTTATTATTTTAGAAAGACAACTACCACACTGAAAATTTCAGATAGCTCTGCTGGCAAATTATGTACCAGTAAAAGAATGGTTGTCTGCTCTGACTAGTAAACCATACATCATAGTAAAATTTCAAATTGTGTCCATAGCGATGCCGCGGATCAATCTGTCAAAATTAATTAGTAATAAGTAGCGTAAACACAAATTCATCATTCTTCCTAGTTGAATAAGTACATGTTAGATGCATTGATAGTCAAATCTTTTGAATAGATAATGTAAAGCACAATTTTAGTCTGGAATCCAAGCAAGATCATGATGGTCATAAGATTGACTAGCAATCAAACAGGAATGTCAATGCAAATAAGTCCATAAAACATATTGACCAAAAGTTGTATAGAATGTAAATGTGTACTCACAGCTTCAAGCCAGTGTCTAAGAGCTAGCTTCTGAGCTTTCTCATTCTTGGATAATCCTTTTCCCACCTGAAATTTAATCAGAACAGGGTTTAACTCATTGATTCTTGTATCTTTTTTTGGTACCGGTCAAATCCAAATCTTTGACATTGTTTGAAATCAAGATTATTGCAAGTTTAGTGTGACATAGTGTGTATATGTAGATTACAGTATCTGTTTTGTCAGAACCAATGGTCAAATAACACATATTCAGACTTAATATTAAGGCCGTGTCTGCTAAGGAGGATTATAATTCTACATGGAATGATCTTTCATATTGGTCAAGACTCAAGACTATC
Organism: Anethum foeniculum; assembly: GCA_003724115.2. NCBI lineage: Eukaryota > Viridiplantae > Streptophyta > Magnoliopsida > Apiales > Apiaceae > Anethum > Anethum foeniculum. Next base: position 2,324 of record PHNY01284795.1, on the reverse strand, counting down.
AGCATTATTTTAATTTGCAGTCATTTGTTTTATACTCAAGTCCTTGAAAATTGTTTAATATCCTGTACAATTTTTCATCATATTTTAGTTTATACCAGAAGACAATTTGATACCATTCTTCCCCTTTGGCCCTATGTACAAAGTGATGAATATTACATGGAAATACAAAGAGTAATTCTACGTACACATAATATGTCAAATTCACAGAATGATGTGTCAGTATGAGGTGGAGGTGTATTAATAACTTTGTCGGCCTCTTGTTCACTTCTTATTCATCAAGTAAATTTAAGATTAGAATGCACTAGTATGAAATTTAAGTAAATGCTTTCATAATCCATAATTATAAATCATTTCAGACATATATGGACTAAATGTGGTGAAGATATACCTTAGCCACCATGGTCCTTGCTCGTGCCCATCGCGAAACAGCACTCTCTGGTTTCTCATTGCTAAGGAATGATGTCGATCTTTGCTTGAAAGCTGCAAGATCTAATGCCTTCCACCTACAGATTCAAATTCAAAAACTGAAATTAACAACTAAATTTTTTATAAAAGTGACAAAAAAGTATTATAAATGAATTTAAGAGAACAAACCAGAGCTCCTCAACTACTACAGCACAATCTGCAAGGTTTCTTCTAGTTCTGTAACCCTTGTAAAATTTCTGCACCTTGACTGCAGCTGCATCAAGCTCACTAACAGCCAACGGAGAGAAAGAAACAGCCGGTTCGGGAAGAGATTTTACAGAACTTAAGGAACATTCCTCGATTGCAGGAAAATTCACAAAACACGGGGTTGTTTCTACTATGAGCTTCTTCGGTTCCCACCTCTTGAAACTCGGAGATTT
>PHNY01284780.1:526-10556 GCA_003724115.2 Anethum foeniculum | reverse complement strand
AAGGAATTAAGTATATAATGTTAAGATTGAAGGATTTTAAATCCAAGGATTATAAAGGAGGATTGATGAAGGAATGAAAGATACCAAGAAGGTTTCTAGTAAACCCCTAACAATAAAATCAGAGATATATTCCTCCAAACGATCAACGAGATTGGGCGATAACCGAGTAGAGAAACAATTAAACGATCAAGGGAAAATAAATGCAAGTGGCATGGGAAGGAACTAAGCTAGTTAGAAGCTTCCAAGTATCCACTAGAAACTAAACAAGTGGTTAAGGCTTAATGACATCATTACACCATAAGCAACTAACACTTTGCATTTGGATGAGGTCATTAGCATGATGTAAGCACTTTATTAAAGCAAATAGCCAAGATATTATCTAAAACAACCACTTTATCACTTTATCTTTATCAAGAAGCCAAACAAAGCTCTCCCCCATTTTCTTTTCAAGAAACCCGAGAGAAAATACCAATGGAAAAGGAGGAGGAAGAAATGCTTGTATCTTGAGTTTCCCTTGGCCGTTTCGCATGTTCTACTAGTCAAATCGAAGCCCTCGAGAAGCTCTATGTATATAGGGTAACCACTCTCCTCACCCCCTTGATTCCCATATCCATTTTTAATGTTTTACGGTTCGGGGTTAATAGTGATTTCAAGAATTAACTTTGTGTTCTTGATTTTGTTTTGAGGTTTTGATCATTATAAGATTATATAAGGATGATCTAAGGCTTGTTAAGGGATATTCAAGCTCCAAGGCAGGTATAAAGCTTCAAAACCCTTAGTATTAGTTTGAGTTTGATTTATATATCGAGGTTTGGATGGTTGTTGATGAATATGATGTTTTAAGCATGTTTAGACCCATTTATGTAGTTGATTGTTGTTATTGCTTAATCCATGATTAGTACTTGTTATGAGTAGTTTTTCTTGAGAGGTTTTGACTTATATTAGTGGTAAAAGATGAGATCATGATTTGTTGTTGGATTGATGATGAATCGGAGTTGTTTTGATTTTGGAAATCATTAGCGTATAGCCGTCGTAATGCCCGTTTGATTATAGGCCTGTTTTAAACAAAGTTTTCGAACTGTAAAACTTATATTTTTCAACACCACTGCCTATAAAAGTAAATATAATGTTTTTTAGTTTGTAACCATATAAATATCGTGTCAAGACGATGTACGATTTAGGAGAAAAATCCATTTTAGTTAAAGTCGCGCAAGTAAACCCAATCGCTGATTGAACTCAATTTGAGGATACAAACGAACCCCTTAAACATGGTTAAAATTTATGAAACTTGGTCAGTAGGTGAATTATGTAGTGAGCAAGCCCTCTGAAAAATTGGAGCTTAAGATATTATAATTTTTATTTTATAAAAATGTTGGAATCGAAGTTGTGCAACGACGCTATACAGTGCATAGCTACTGCCATGTTCTGTTAAAATGGAAAATTGGGTCTTATAACCAGAACCAAGTTCTTGTTTAGTCACAAAGTACATGTTCTCTAGAACGTTAACGCGAAGACGGTGTGTCGATCGAGTTATCGGTTAATGAGTTATGAGCGTTTTAGTTAAACTAGCGCAAATAGTAAAACTCCGTAGTTGACCGAACTTCTAAAATACTTTTCACCTATTTAAATTCATGTTTTCGAATCGAAACTTTTTTGATAAATATTAAAAATACACAAAAAGCTTCTTGAGGTGGTTTCGTATTTAAATATTGATTTTTCAATTTATTAAAAATGTTAGAGTACAAGTCGCGTAATAGTGATTCAATGAAAAGTCAACTATGGAGGTACTACTTTGACCTACCGTTTTACCCAAACTAAGAGAGTAATTTGGAGTCGATCAAAACACGAAAGTTTTTGAGGATTATCAAAATGACATATTGGTGTGTAGAACGAGATTATGAACGAATAGTAAAAGGGATGAAATGTCGTAAGTTAAGTGGATTCGAGTGACAGTGAAAGTCGATTTGAGTAGGTCTACTTAGGGTAAGTGGACCGTTGACCAAACAACTAATCGTGGCTATATTATGTCTTGGTTGAGTTTCCAGGACTAAGAGGGAAACATGGTGATAGATCATGGACATCAGGCAAGTTTTCAAACCTACTTACTGTTGTTGTGGTGATCAAACGTTTTATGTTATACAATGCGATATAAATGCATGCATGTTTTGAAATCATATTTTACAATATATGAAGTATGATTTAAATGTTGAGCTTATAAAACTGATAATACCTATGTTAGCTATAAGCTAGTTTTTATGAGTACCCTTAAACATAGGGCATACGACTTGAACATTTTCTGAACCGGGAGACGATGTCACCGAATATGTTACATGTTGACTATTCGAATAAAGTATATACGAGAAATTAAACTATAAAGTGGATATTATTTTGAATTTTCATTTAAAGGATTTACTCGTAAAATATTTATATTATTAAATGAACATTATTTTTGAATATTCAATTAAGGATTTACTTCCAATTATTTTAAGAAAATGTATTTTTTAATCAATATTTATTCAAGAAATATTATTCAAATATTCATTAAATATTTTAAAAAAGATTTAAAAATGATTTATATTATTTAAGAATCACATTTGACCTTCAATATTTTCGAAGAACATGTTCGAACCTTATCAAGGTTATTTTAAAAGTAAAGAGAGGGTCCCAAACCTCATTTTCAAATTTAAATCTTTAGTACGGAGGAGATTTAAATACTCGCTCAAAATATGGGAAATCCTGCTCAACGATTTGCTTAATCATCCGCAACGTAGTTGCTGAAAGACTAGGAAAGAGAGTTTTTATTACTTACCCAATAGTCGGGAAGTAAGGCACGGGACAAGTTTGATCCATTAACACGCATCGCTTGGGAAATATCGGTGAGTTTCCCTTTCCAAGCCGGTACGACTTCTTTGTGAAGTCCTATTAACAAGTTTATACTTAGGGAAAGGGAGATGAACTTTACGTTTCAGAGTCATGGATCCTATTCGAACTAGGAGTAGCGTAAGAGACCAAGTTGCGCCATTCCAGCATTATTTTATTTTGGTCCTAATGCGGCCAGGAAGTTCCGGGGTACGGTTCATTCCTTAGGAGATTCAGCGATCGGTGGACAAGTAAATTCGACTGTTCTCCCCTACATGTAGGTATATTGTGGGGTAGTACGACTATGACTGATCATCGCGAGTTGTACTACCTGGCGCGGTGACACCCCAATAATTAGTTCATCATCCAGATTGGATATTTTCTGCAACATTATCGAGGGCACCTCGATAGAAAGGCTACAGCTGGGTGACCGAAGAGTGTTGGCAGGGACAAGCGTTCAAAACTGACGATTTTAAAATGAATTATCTCGTAACTTCATCTTTAAGGAATATTCTGAGACCTTGATTATAAATGACATAACAAAGGATTTTCAGTGGTTTTACGAAAAATGATATACTTGAATTATCTTGTAACATCTCCCTATATGTTACATTTGTCGAAACGTTGTTTATACTTTTACAACAAAGATTTCAGAAAAATATTAAGACAAGGTTAGATATATTGAATCACGTTGTACCGCCATCTTATATGACTTATATTTCTAAACTTTGTATGTACTTTGCTTAACAGAGGTTTTCAGTAATTAGAAAAAGATTATATGTTGAAGTACCTAGTAACTTCATTGTTTAGACTTTATTAAAACTTTGTTTATATTATGCATAACAAAGATTTTATGAAAAAGATATTTTATTTGAATAGTCATTTTCAAAACTATTTAATACTATTGCTGGGCATTATTGCTCACTCTTGCTTTCTTTCAAATGTCACAACACAACAAATAACCAGTTTCCCGGTGAGGAGTTAGTAGCCTGCAGTGGTGCGGAGAACCGCATAGGCTTTCCGTAGACTCTTTGCGTCTTTGCCTCAGGTGGGCCAGAACATTCAGATAGGTCATAGTTTGTATTAGAGATTATCATAACTTCATGTAGAGATTGTGAGTAATAGTATAAGATCCTAGTAAGTACATTTGGTTTGTAATAACAGATGATACTTGTTGTACATCATTTCTAAGACTATAACTTGTATGTGTGAAGGATTTGGGGTCTATGATGTGGTTTTGTTGGATGCGTGACGACCTAGACTCCTGACCCGGATTCGGGGGCGTTACACCTCCTTTAAAGAGTTGAACACATTCTTGTTGAAAATGATAGACGACTTTTCAACATTAATTTGTTGCTCTGAAGCCATTTCGAAAACACGTAGCAGCTCCTGCACATGAGCACATTCCACGTTTGCTTTGCAAGTCATTCGTAAAAAATATGTGTGAAATAATAGGGGCTGTGCGAGCTACTTTGATTCCTTATAACAATCCCAGTCTTTCGTGTTTTTGGATGAGGCCTGTAAAACCTTCAATGCAAATAATGCACTTTGACTATCAGAAATTAGAGAAACAATAATTCTCTTTAGTCTGTTGGATAACACCTTGGAAATGACCTTGTAAATTACATTACAAAGAGAAATCGGCCTCAACTCTGTCATGAATTGTGGATTTCGGTTTTTAGGAATCAAAGCAATATTGGTACTAACAAGATGCTCATTTACTTCACCTGTATCAAAGAAACACCTCACTACGTTCACCACATCTGCTCTAACTACACTCCATAATTTTTGGTAAAAACCTAGTGACATACCGTCCCGGCCTGCACTCTTGTCAGGGTGCATATGGAATAATGCACTCTTGACCTCGATTTCTGTCACTTGACTCAAGAGGCTTTCGTTTTGTGCTGCAGTTACCTTGCTCTCTATACACCCCACAACTTCATTCCAATATGTGATAGAAGCTTTAAATAGAGTCGAAAAATACTCTGTTATAACATTCTCTAAACCTGTATTCCAATCCACTTTCTGCCCTTCACTATTTCTGAGGCTACTGATTTAATTAATAGCTCGCCTAGTTTTCATTGAAACGTGGAAATATTTAGTATTTTGGTCCCCTTCTCTGAGCCACAATTGCTTTGACCTTTGACGCCAAAAGAAATCCTGCTGCCTATAGATTTCTAACAAATTTTTTTGCTCATTTTTCAGGGTTGCTATTGAATCATCATCACGTCTTCCCTTCAACAATTTTATAGCTTTCTTGAATTCTTTGTTTGAAATTCCCAGTAATTTCACGCCCCTAACTAGACAAAATCTCAGAACATTCTTGAAGCTTTTCATAGAAAGAACGACTCATATTGTTACTCCACACCTCTTCAACTACCTGCTAACACATTGGCTCCCGAAGCCATGCATTTTCAAATCTAAATCTTTTAACTTGAACTGCAGAATGCATTTTTTTTCTTTTTCAACAATATAGGGCAGTGGTTTGAAGTTGAAACCTCAAGATTAAATAACTTTGACTCTGGGAATAAGTTCATAAAGTTTCAAGAAACCAAGGCTCGATCTAATCTCACTTCTATCCACTCAGATGTACTAGCTCCGCGCTTCGAAGTAAAAGGGTATCCAATAAAATCCAAATCTGTCAAGTTGCAGTCTTCTACCACATCACGAAAACCTTGTATAAGCCATTGAGGATAAAGTCTACCACTTTGCTTGTTTGACTGTGCTAAAATGTTGTTCATGTCGCCAATCAAGCACCAAGGCATGGTGTTATTGTTCGGCAGCACACGAATCATCTCCTGTGTCTCTTTCCTCTTACGTCTATCAAGTTCACCATATAAGCCAGTCAGTCTAAACTCATCGCCATCACTATTCTTCACAAGAACATCTATGTGATTTTTATTATAAGATTTTAAATCGACCTCTTTTTGATATCTCCACAGTATGGCGATTCCCCCACTATGTCCTTGAGTTTCCACAACAAAACTATCTTTAGAACCTACAGCGTGTTGGAACTTTTCAATGGTTACTTGCTTACACAAAATCTCACTAACAAAAACAAAATTGGGTCTCTTTTGTAGCACGACCTCCTTAAGGAATTGAAAAGCCCATGGTAATTCCAACTTAAATACTCATGATGATAGGCGAGCACCCCTGAGAGGACCCGCCACATACCTGTTTTTCGACCCAACATTTTTCTTGCTTGTCTCGTTATGTTCTTCGGACAATATTTCATCTTCTGAGTCCATCAAAATATCTTTATCCAAGCCCACATAACTATCCTTATCCAGCCCATCATCCGTTCTCCTCTTTTTAGTCTCAACGATTTCTATTTCTCTCCTATGTAATTACTCCGTGATTGTTTGAGATTCTGTTGCTATATTAGCTCCACCATCTTTTTCCGCTGCTGATTTCAAATTTTGAAATTTACTTATCCCTGAAATTTCTCCTTGACCAACCCTCCTCTGTTTGTTGGAGAAATTTTAGGATCTTGATTATCACCGTCTCCTTCACTAGGACCACCATGTTTTGTTGACTCTGAGCTCTGACCACCAATATCTAATCCACTTCGCAGCCATTTAGCACCTATTGGCTTGAACTGATTCTTAAATAGAGCTCGTAACCAAGAACCATATGGCTTTGCTATGTCACCAGTTGGATCTTCAAATAACTTGCTGCAGAATCTTTCTGAATGCCCTATATTGCCATATATAAAACAAAATGTTGGGACATTTTCTTACTTAAAGTTCACCCAAAACCATTCATCACCTGTCATTTTGATTTTTCATCATGCACTTCAAAGGTAACCGAAGGTTAATGGATACTCTAATTCGCATATAGTCTCTCCAGACTCTGTAAAATTGCTTGCACAAACATTAACATAGCTGCCAACGTAGTTGCCTATACCTTGTAGGATGTTCTCAGACATGAAGCCAGCCCTTAAGTCATGAACTTGCACCTACAACTCCAGAGAATTTAAATCCACGCACCTTGGGTTTTCTCCAACTTGAAGACGAGTCATAACCAATGCACGCTTTTTAAACGATCATGGGCTTCCTTCCAATACCCTTTTAACATCTAGTTCGTGAAAGAATTGAAATAGATAAAGATTTGAGTCCAACTCTTTCATGAAAACACCTTTGCCTGGTTTCCAAAGTGCAGCCATGGTATGTTGCATCGCCATAAATTCGACTCTTCCCTCATTGATGAAGCGACCGACTACACAAAACTTAGAATCAAAATCTTGGCTCTGCACCTCACCTTCGATACCTAGTGTTTCCCCTACATCAAGACCACCTTCTTCTTCATCCTCTAGAGATATAGAGTTCATGTGTTGTATCAGATTATCATTAATCTCCATTTCGTGATTGACAATGAAAATGTGACAAAATGATCTACTAATACATAAGGACTAAAGACTTATTACTTTAAAAGACCATGTTAGATGACAAGACAAGTACTTGAGTATTATTAATAGCACAATGAGTTCAGTAGTGATGCCTATGTCACCAATTCGCTGTAATTGTAGGTATGAATGTCCAATTTATAACTCTTCTAAAATAAATAGCAAAGGAAGGAGGTTCTTTGTTTGTCCGTTGTACAAAGACAAAGACAAGTATTGTGATTATTTTTTTAATGGGTAAATGAGCTAATCCGTCATTGTACAATATCAAAATTTTCACTTGGATCACCAGCCCAAAAAAGTTTTTCATTCGTACTATTGAATTACATATAACTTTCAATCACATTACTAAACTCCAAAATCCTTTCACGGCCGTTAAAATGGGTTGACTACTAACGGAAATTTGTTAAGTGATGCCACATCGTAGGCAACATGTCAGAAGCCACGCTAATTTATAACCAAACAATCTGAAAACTTTCAAATAGGTCACTGAGTCGCAAAATAAATAAATAAATTATATTATTATTTTTTTTAAACCAATTTTTTTATAAAAAAATGATTATTATTTTATTAAATTAATTGAATTATAATCACATAATAATAAATCTATGATTTTATAATTAATTTGATGGGTATGTTTCTTTTTAAAATTTTCTTATCTAATAATCACTCAAAAAAATTCATAGAAAATTTATCGTAAATCGAAATTCGTTCTCAGTAAGTTTGTGTTTTAAGTTTGTCCAAAAAATATCATTTATAGGGTAAAAAAATTAAAACAGAGATAAGCCTTTTCTATAATAAAATTGATTCTATAATGAATTTAATAGGTATATTCAGTTTTAAATTTTTTAAAAATTTTAATCACTCGAAACAAATTGCAGAAAAATTATCATAAGCCAAAATTTATTGATTATGAAATTTTCGGAAAAATCTTTTATTTTCTACAAGTTTCATGCTTTAAGTTCGTAACATAATGTGTCTTATAGGGTTAAAAATGTTTAAACCAAATTTGTAAGGTCAAAAAAATTGATTATATCGATATATAATCATATGAAATAAATAAGTATGTACAATTTTAATTAAAGAGTTTCTATTCAGAAAAAATTAAACATTCAAAAAATTGTCTTTCCGGTATGATTAACTGATGTCGAAAAAAATATGATTAAGAATATGTTATTTTATAAATTTTGATTTTAATAAAATTATATGAATTTTTTTCTTGTAAAGAAAAAATAATAACTTTAATATTTATTAAACTATAAATATTTTGAAGAAATTTTTTGGTAACCTAATTGAATATTATATAAAGTTGTGTGATGAATTTGTTGTTAAACTTGATGCCACGTCAGTTACACGTCACTTTTTCGTTAGTCAATTTAACGGGACTACCGGGAGAAACCTATTTGAAATATTTTTATTGTTCAAGTGTTTGAGTACAAAATTTTTTGGGCTAGTGACCCAAGTGAAAGTTTTGGTATTGTACAGTGACGAATTAGCTAATTTACCCTTTTTTTGATGGTATGATGAAGATTTATATGTCAAATCCACCAAGCCATATGAAATGAATTCGCTAAGTGAGAATTTTTGGTCAATGAATGCAGCACTATCGGAAGCAAAACTTGGTGAGTTCGAAGCTGTTAAAAAAATGAAGGTTGGAGCCCTTGGATTTGAAATGAAGCAGAAACAAAAATATATTGATGATCTTAAGTTTTCGTTGAAGTTGTCCAATATATGTTTGCTTGTAACTGTTTTTGCCTTTGTAATCAATTTGATCTTGTAGTGAAACTATAAAGTTGTTTAACTTTAGTTCACTTTATTAATACAAGCTGAATATGCACAAAATTGTGTTACTATGTTGAAATTGAAATTTAAACTATGGTGATACTGAAATAGAATAAAATAATGAATATAAGATGATGATGAAAATGATACTTGCAATACTTGTCAAATACAAAAACATCCAACTAGTTCATTCAAAAAATATAAAAGTGCTTGGCAAAGTATTACAAGAGTAATTCAAAACACTCTAACCATACACTGAAAGTTGAGAAGTGTGTATGCCATCCTTGTCACTCTTGAAGACATGTATACTAGGTGGAGGTAGTGGAGGTGGTGGTAATAGAACTTGAACATTTTTGGCTTTTGGAGGTTTGCCTCACTTCCTTTTGACAGGCGGCTAACGTTAAGCTGATTGTTCTTCTTGAGCTGCATGCTTCTTTTTTTTTTTTTGACTTGTTACTGTTTTACTCATCTACATAAGCAGTTAGAAAAATTATTATAATTGCAAATAAATTTAATGTGATATATATAAGGGGTAGGACAACCATTGCTAGGCATTTTACACTAAGTGAAGCTTGTGCCCTTACTGCCACTACTTGTGCTTTTTTTTTTTAATTCAGTTGCTGCCTTTTAAATCTCAGGACTGACTTTACAAGTGGCTTTATTATGCGCAGCTTTCATACATTCACTACATCTCATCAGTAACCTTGTTTACCAAGTTTGTGGCTTGTAGCCTATCCCACCTCACCTTGTTCTTTCCTTCTCTGCTTTTTTGGTCTACCTGGCATTCTTCTTGCCTTTAGAGGAAGTATATTAGGAAGACCATTTTTGGCCAATAAAGTAGCTCCTTCAATTTTGACCCTTTTTGCTCTGATTTTTGGTTTAACATAAACATTTCTTGAAATGTATGATTGCATAGAATGCCACACGATTCCCACCTGTAATAACCCCAAATTTTGTAACTATTCAAAACCCTGATGAATATTAACA
>PHNY01284746.1:589-18193 GCA_003724115.2 Anethum foeniculum | reverse complement strand
TAAAGCTTTGGTGTTCTTTACATATGTGCTATTGAATATATATATCTATCTTTGTTCTCACACACTTGTTCTAAACACACTCAGCTGTTAAAAACTACTCAAAACTCCAAAAAGTTTTGAGCTTTACATTCAACCCCCCTTCTGTAAATCTTATTGTTAGTTCATTGTAGAATAACATTAACCCTTACAAATAATATATGGAAATAAACAACAGGCAATATAGAATCAATTTCATATAAAATATCAATCCTCCCGTTTATATATAGACTTGCAAATAACTAAAATTCCTTAGGTGAAATAACTACATATATCTTTAGATCAATAATTACTAATTTATGAAAACATCCAATTGCAAGTGTGATTTAGGTCATAGACCACCTTTGCTTCCAGACGAACACCACAAAAAGGAAAATCATTAGCCTCAAAATCAAATATCTCATGATCTTTTGTTGCCCTCGCAACCTTTCCATCACGATCAAATACAAAAACACCATAACCTTGATAACGCAAAATATCAATAAAAATTTTGGTGACATTCTTGTACGCTCTATCAAACCAACTATATGAGTGTGGCATTTAGAACCACGGTACAACTTCTCTACCTTCGCCTCCTAGTTTTTTCACGTAAGCATCTTAAACTCTAAATACTCATGGTTAGGCACTAAGAAGACTATAACAGGCTTACATACATTAATGCGAGAGAATGAAACCTTCTGAAAAGTTGACTAGAGAAATACATTAAAAAATAAAAGTTAATAATAATGTGAAATTTTAAACACACCATGACAATAAACATTTGTAGGAGTGCTCCTGAACTCTAAATTGTAAGGATAATATTTAAGCATTAAGTATATTTAACATTTTTTTAAATATAAACAGAAAACAAAAACATATGATCGTCTTGTATTAAAATACAATAAATAATAATAAATATATAAGAAATGTACTAATATGATACGTAAAACTCACAAGTGAATTCAATATTAAGCAATGTGCTAATAGGACACGAAAATTCATGAGTAATAATTTTTTGTAATGTTACAATTACAAATTTTGAAATTATGCAACGGTAAATAAGGACAACCTTAAAATCTATTTTCTCTCGTTCATACCTTTGATATTCTTTCTCGAAAATTACTGTCAAGTCATATCGGTACATCCATCTTCATAAAGATATAATGTTACCACCTTGTCTTCCAAATCACAAACATTTACCTAGAAATAAAGTAGTTATTAACAATAGTACATATTCATAGAGGAAATTTTTTATATAGACTAAAGTGTGGATATACTAACAAAGAATACTAGTGCACCTACACAGACTGTAACATCAAACATAGCATATTATACTAGTGCAATTACACATAGACTACAACATCAAGCGGAGAATTAGTAAATTCACGATGCTATAAGAATGGAAAATACCTTATTCACTCCTTTGTTTATGACATAGTTACGTTCAGGGGAGACCAAGAGTGTTTCGAGGGATGGATAGTTTATGGCTTCATAATCTTCCATTTCAAAGAAGGTTATCCTCCTGTCGGAAAAAGGATACGCAGCAGCTTAGGCAGCCTCATAAGCTTGGATCAACGGGAGGGCATTAGGTTGCAAAATCACTCCCGTGGGGCTAATGACAGCGCAAGATGGTAGAAAAACCCGAATTGGCAGAGGCAACAAAACATTTTGCCAAATGTTCCCAAGCACGTGCATCCTAGTAAGGAATGGCAGGTCACGGCATGATAGAGAAAACTTCATCAAAACATTGTTGCAGCTCTGTATTATATAGAATATGATTGTGAATCGGAAAAAAAGATCTCAAATGGACGAGGAGGTGTGTGAGATAAAAACTCGACATACACCTCTGCCAAGAGTGCTGTATTTGTCCACCTCCACCTACAATCTTCATCCTCGTAGTCGAGTAGCACGAAATGTAAAATAATAACTTCGTATTTGAGTTCCTCGGCCTTAACCTACGAATAAAAAAGATGACATGTGGTAAAGTAAATGAATGTCTCAAACTTGTCTAGGATTGTGAAGATTCATGAGATTTTAATTAAACATGAAAATTTAACAAATCTGGCAAACTTTGATCATATCAAATTCAAAAGTTATGTATATAAACACGTATATATATATACACACACACACACACACACACATATATGATACCAGTACTACTTCACCTCTGTTGTATTTGACAAGATAATCGCTTGTTTCATTGAAAAGCAGCTCTTCTAAATTAATTAACACCATCTCTTTTTTTATATAACTCATGTCTGATTCATACATAATCTCAAACATACTTTTTGTTCTTGTCATCTCCCCTCTTTTCTTCTTTTCTATGTTTGTTAAAGATTAGATTGGGGTAAAGCCCTAATTTGGAACACTTATTATTAAGGTTTTTCTGGCAATTTTATTCAAATTAAATTACTAAATTAGCCTTATATTTAATAACTTTTGTGTTTAATATAGTTACTCTTTTCAAGTTAAATAATGTATACTCTATAGCTCGTTATTCTATAGAATTAATTTTATATTTCTTATTATTATATATATTATTTAATATTAATAATTTATAACTAAAAATATATTACAAGCCAAACATAAAAATTTCCAACAATCTAAATCAAAACAAAATTAAAAATCGGAAATTATAGTCAAGAGTAGGGTTGTTAAAAAAATCCAAAAAATCCGAACTTTTACAAAATCCCTTTCGGGGTCAACAAGATCCCCTCAGATCAACTCGTCCTCATGGACAAAACCTTTACTTAAGTCCTTGGACCTATCCAAACTTAAGTGAGGGTAAGAAACTTTTTACGAAAGACCATTCGGACCAACAACGTCCTCATGGATCAATTCATCCTCTCAGACAGAACTCATACCCACACCATTTATTACGCTCTCATCCTTCTGAAGAGGAATAAGGAAGTGGGGGACAAATGATAGTATGTTATTTGTAAAAGACCAATTTACAAGTAATTGTCAAGCCCAAGTCCAGAACAAAGTCTACAAGGTCTGCAATGCATGCAAGGTCCATAATGCCTGCAAGGTTGGTATTGCATACAAAGTCCACAACTCATCTAAAATTCGTAAAGCCTGCAAGGTCCACATTACTGCAAGGTCTGCATTTCATGCAAAGTCCATAATGTTTCTAAAGTTCAAAAAGGCTGCAAGGTCCACATTACATGCAAGATCTGCATTCCATGCAATATCCACATTGCCTCCAAAGTTTGCAAATCATGCAAGGTCCACATTGTCTGCATGGTTCGCATTGCAAACGAGGTCCACAAAGCCTACAAGGTCAACATAGCCTGTAAGGTCCATAATGCACAAGGTTGGACATGAGATATTGCACAATAATACATTATCCACAAAGCATACAAGGTGCACAAAGTCTGCAATGTCCATAGAACCCACAACGGTTGGACATGACATGTTGTTCATAGGCAAGATTTGGACATGAACATACAAGACAAAACTAACAAAGGACAAGGTACTGACACCCGTAACAAAGCTAATATAAGTACATGATCTGGACATCAGGACAAAACACAGCTAGCACAATGTTGACATTGACCCCCGACCAAGATCCTGATTTGTAGCCCTTGTCCCCCACGTGTACAAGCTTTCATGTGCCTTGCACATGACATGAGCCTATAAATACCTCATAGTCACTTTAATGCAAAGGGTTCACACATTTCTCACATTCTCACTACATTGAATTCACTGATAAATTTTGCTCTACCTTCTCTCTACTTTCTCTCTCTAGAAATAAATATCCAATCACATACTTATATTATGACTCTCTTCTACCCAATACTTATTCTCACTCCGGAGGTGCTTACAGGGACATAACCCCCCGCGGGCATTTTCGTTTCAGGGAGCTTGGAGACAACAAGATCAACAAGGTCGACAAGATCAACAAGATCGACAAGGTCAACAAGATCAACAAGGTCGACAAGACCAACAAGGTCGACAAGATCAACAAGATAAACAAGGTCGACAAGATCAACAAGGTCAACAAAGTCGATAAGGTTGATAAGATCAACAGGATCAACAAGCCCAGCAAGTTCAACATGCATGTATTCCAGCATAATACTAAGTAAGTAGAGCTCGACAGTAGAACGACTTATCAAGAGGTAACCAAGTTTTTACAAAAACCCTCTCGGGGTCAACAAGTTCCCCTCAGATCAACCCGTCCTCGCGGACTAAACCCTTACTTAAATCCTTGGATATATCTAAGCTTAAGTGGGGGCAACAAACTTTTTACAAAATCCCTTTCAGGGTCAACAAGGTCCCCTCGGATCAACTCGTCCTCGCGGACAAAACCTGTACTTAAGTCATTGGACCTATCCATGCTTAATTGGGGAGGGGGCAACAAACTTTTTCATAAGGCCCCCTCGGGTCAACAAGGTCCTCTCGGATCAACTCGTCCTTTCGGACCAAACCCCTGCTTAAGTCCTTGGACCTATCTAAGCTAAACTAGGGGAGCAACAAAATTTTTACGAAATCACTCTCGGGGTCAGCAAGGTCCCCTCGAATCAGCTCGTCCTCATTAAAAACCTTCACTTAAGTCCTTGGACCTATCCAAGCTTAGGTGGGGTAGGGGGGGGGGCGCAACAAAGTTTTTACGAAATTCCTCTCGAGGTCAACAAGGTCCTCTTGGATCAACCCATCCTCGCGGACAAAACCTTTACTTAAGTCATTGTACCTATCCAAGCTTAAGTAGGGGCAACAAACTTTTTCCTAAGGCCCCATCGGGTCAACAAGGTCCTCTCCGATAAAAATCTTACTCAAGTCCTTGGACATATCCAAGCTTAAGTGGGAGACAACAAACTTTTTACAAAACCCCTCTCGGGATCAACAAGGTCGTCTCAGATCAACTCGTCCTCACGGACAAAACCTCTACTCAAGTCCTTCGATCTATCCAAGCTTAAGTGGAGGTGGGGGAAACTAAGTTTATACTAAAATCTCCTTGGGTCAACAAGGTCCTCTCGGATCAACTTGTCCTCCTGGATAAAACCCATACTTAAGTTCTTGGGCATATCCAAGCTTAAGTAGGGGGCAACAAACTTTTTACTAAGGCCCCTTCGGGTCGACAAGGTCCTCTCAGATAACTTATCCTCTCGGATAAAACTCCTACTTAAGTCCTTGGACATATCTAAGCTTAAGTAGACCTTGTCCTTTTCAACTGATAGTATGTGATTTGTAAAAGGCCAATTTACAAGCAATTGTCAAGCCCAAGTCGAGAACAAAGTCTACAAGTCCCGCAATGCCTACAAGGTCTGCAATGCATGCAAGATTCACAATGCCTGCAAGGTCGGCATTGCATGCAAAATTCACAATGCCTCTAAAGTTCGTAAAGCCTGCAGGGTCCATATTACATGCAAGGTCTGCATTGCATGCAATATCCACAATGCCTTTGAAGTTTTCAAAGCATGCAAGGTCTACATTTCCTGCATGGTTTGCATTGCACCAAGGTCCACAAAACCTATAATGTCAATATAGCCTATAAGGTTCATAAATGCCCAAGGATTGGACATGACATATTGCACAATAATACATTGTTCACAAAGTATACAAGGTCCACAATGTCTGCAAGGTCTACAAAGTCTGCAATGTCCATAGAACCCACAATGGTTGGACATGACATGTTGTTCATAGATAAGGTTTGGACATGTACGTGCAAGATGAAACTAACAATGGACAAGGTACTGACACCCGCAACAAAACTGGTACAAGTATATGATCTTGACATCTGGACAAAACACAACTAGCACAAGGTTGACATTAACCCCTGACCAAGATCCTTATTTGTAGCCCTTGTCCCCCATGTGGACAAGCTATCATGTGCCTTGCACATGACAGAAGCCTATAAATACCCCCTAGTTACTTCAATGCAAAGAGTTCACACGTTTCTCACATTCTCACTACATTGAATTCACTGATAAGTTTTGCTCTACCTTCTCTTTACTTTCTCTCTATAAATAAATATGCAATCTACTTATATTATGACTCTCTCTTACTGGATACTTATTCTCACGCCGGAGGTGCTAGGGGATATAACCCCCCACGGGCATTTCAGTTTCAGGGAGTTTGGGGACAACAAGATCAACAAGCTTGTCGACAAGGTCGACAAGATCAACAGGTCCAACATGCATGTATTCCAGCACAATACTAAGGAAGTAGAGCCCGACGGCAGAACGACTTATCACATATAAACAAAGTTTCTCATGAAAATATAACATATAAAATGTAATATTAATAAAATTTTAAAATATAAATATTCTTTTGTAAAATTATGGTGCGGGGCGGTGCGGTTTGAACCACACCGTCAAAACTTCAACCACAACTTACAAAGCACTGCGCGGTTTGTAAAAAACTTAAATCGCAACCACACCACGAATATTAAAAATTACGTTTTATAATTTATACGGTGCTGTGCGGACAATTTACGTGGTGTGTGCGGTTTGATGAACACATGTACCATCCAAATTAAGTTTGTGTGTTTCGACGGGTGGTAAGTGTGAGATGAAAATGGAGAGATCGAAAGATGAGAAATGCATATATGATTGACAGCTAAAACTCTATAAATGATTCTATAATGATAATATAGAAAAAAAAAATTATATATTTGATTGACGTTATTATGGGGTCGTTTCGGAAGCAACTTACAAGGGCATTATCCTTCTAACCTTTGTAATCTCTTAAGAACTTATTTGTGGACCAACTAATAAGTATAATTTATAATTTTTAAACTGAAAGTTGATAAGATGTATCTTTTTTTAATTTATTTTAATTTTTTTACTTTTTTATTAATTTAATTTGTAACATATGTTTTGAGTATTTTTTAATTTAAAATGTATGAATTAAGATAATTATATTTAATAATTATTTATTTTCATTTAATCTAGTAAAAAAGTCAATAATTTATAAGTAAATTTATCTAAACACTTATATAACTTAAAAGTATTTATCTACTTATTTTATATTACATTTATTAAATTTAAATTATAAGTTATCTTTTTTAAGGTTACCCAAACCGCACTATATCCGGATTGTTTAGATATTTTTACAAGTAATCATATCACATTTTAAACACTTTGAATATTACTCCCTCTGTCTCTTTTTAGTTGTCCAGTTTTGACTTTTAATGGTCAAATTGACCCAACTTTGACTGAAATTTACATATATTATATGATTAAAAATATTTTAAAAATTTATATCATTACAAACTATATTTAATCTATTTTAATATGTAATTTTCAGTTTTTTAAGATAATAAATGGATAAATTTTAATCGTTGATCAAAAATTGGTCAATTTCACCATTCAAAAGTCAAATGTCACAACTAAAAAGGGACGGATGGAGCACTCCTAAAATAGGATTTAACAATGTAAAGTAATTTAACACCACGATATGATTTAGCAAAGTCAAGTCGAGCAGTTAACAACACTTCATTACTCGTTAGTCTATGTTTAGAGACCCGAGGATTAGAAAATAGTTATAAAAAAAAAAAAAACATGTAATGCTCGCAAGTCGCATCTAATACGCATTTACGCCTGGTAAAAAACAAACCAGTAACATTAAAAAGCCCTAATTTAGAAACGGCAAAGACTAAAACAAAATGGTAGAATCCACCTTGTTTGTTCAAACCGATAACCCTGCTTCTTACTGTGTCTCCCTGAATCGCTGTTTCGTTCATGTTTTCTGGCTCCGTGTTTCCACCCTTAAATTGTTACTACAACACAACTGCTTCATTCACTGTTTTTGTTGCTCCAGAAGTTAATAAAATTCAGTCTTCTGTTCTAGGGTATCTTAATGCCAACACAAAGCCTAAAGTGCACCTAAATCTATGCTTGAAATCTAGCAATTTATGAAATCCGTAGAACAACTGTTAAAATCACATGTGTAATACTGTAAGACAGAGACATACAAGTCCCACAATTTTGGCCTAGCCAAACAAGTGATCAAGTGAAGTTGCTAAGCTATTGTGTGACATGAGTTCACAACGTCGACAATCTACCACCTGTTCAATACACTCCCTTCATTATTTTGTCGTTTTGATCATTTTTTATATAAATACTACTCCATTAAATATAAATAAAAAAGTTGTACCTCAAAATTATTTATATTTTCTTTTAAGTGATAACATACTTGCTGCCCAAAATAATCAGAATCTGTAAACCATTATCCTGATGCTGCCCACATTCTAATGCTGTAAAACATTGCACCCACGACAATGATATATAAATGAACCATCTTTTTCCAGAAACTCGTCCAAGTATACAACTGAAACATGTATACTGAATACTGATCAGTAAAATCGAGGTCAAGAACTGACCGAAAATTACGGTTATAGTTTCATACATCCATAGATAGATCAATAGATTTACTACAAATATAGTCATCTCATTAAGAATAAAGTCTTTGTACAAACACACTGAAGCGTGCTATATAACTTCACCACATACCAATCACATTCCCATATTTTGCTACTTTAAGGGACTCTAAAATGGTATTCCCAGGGGAATGGATTTCAGATCTGTTTTAAATACAATAATAATTTGTTACGTATAAGCAAGGAGTACATTGATCTCCTGCAGAAATTTTACACGATCCTCCTTCCACTTTAACTGTAAGAATGTATACTTTAAATCTATCAAAATATAATCACGTGTATGAATCACTAAATCAGTTTTGGCAGTAAATATTTTAATTCAAATTTCAGTCACAGGTATATACATCTATTAAATCACTGAAAGCAACCAGTATATCAACAGGACAAACTCGAACACAATTGGGCATACAGAGCTAACTTATATTTCCATAAAAATGTTACATTTGCACATATTCTCTTTAACTCTTTTCTCTATCATCACTTAATATATACAGGAAATGAAGCTTTTGGGTATCACAACATGTTGAGGAAAATGAAAGCACCCTGTAATTAAGTATCAAACAAGTGACTAGAACCTGCAAAATGTTGCCACCTTCTAGCTCTCAAGTAAATGCATTAATTGATCAGACTAACTACAAATGACAAGTTTAATTTATAGTCACAATTATATATATGTAATTTATGATCACACTCGAAGAAGATTATTCACAGTTACCGTCACAGAATTCGTTTGCTGCAAATCCTGCATATATGTAACACTTATTCAGCCAACTAATGTAGGGCGGTTATACACAGAACCATTGCAGCCCGCAATTCACTTACTATTTAAAGGATAATGATAATAGTAAAGGAACTCTATCCACGTTTATCTTACCAACAAGTAAGGGTTGCAGGTTTGAACAAAGTTTTTCCTCCGAGATAAACTAAATTCTTATGTACGAGAGAGAAATTCAAATAAATATTACATGTAAAGATAAATACCATTAACGGAAACTTTAAGCTTTTACGTATATTCATAATACTAGCTAAACATGTGAAAGAAGTAAATGATAGCATGCAAAACTATAGAGATTTTAAGAAATTAAGTCTTTAATTATGTACCTATTACTGATTTTGTAATCAACTGAAAGGGAAACATATCAGTTCTAAAGCAAAAAAGGATTAATTTTATTATTCCTAACCGTTATTTATGTTTACCCTCCTAGACACTTACAGGCTCATCTTCAAGCTTCAACCAAAAATAGGATATTCTCCATTTTTAAGACAGTAGTTGAATATAATCTGATTCTTTGGAAATATCGATTGAATAGAAACACTAAATACTGTATACTATAACCCTATATGTCAATATATACCTGGAATATTAACTCATCTGGGACATGGGGCAAGACCTCTCGTACTGTTTCAGCCATGGCAAGTATGCTTGCTAGGTCCTCATTAGCAGCATGAGACGTTGTCCTCACATGTACTCCGCCTGCATTTCCCGGATATCTTACACTGTCAGGAGAAGAAACCGTTGAACTAGATGTACTAGCTTGGGAGGAATTTACAGGCCAAAGGTTCCAATCATTGTCTTCCAGGGCGGTCTGAGCATAAGTTTCCCCTACAGCTGCAAGATGTCTCATCATCATGTGAACTCTTCCCAGCCCGACAGACCTCATAGTTGTAGACGGTCCCGCTCCATCAAAACCCAGCCAAGTAGAATCCGGTCCTCCACCACTAAAGAAAACATACAAACAAATGGTATAATATAATGATAAACTAGTATCTCAATATAAAGAGGTAAAGAGGAAAACTTTAGTGCTGCCAAGTACCAGCTTAAACACTCCTCATGTCAAGCCTTACAAATGAAAATATCTTACTGACGTTCTCACCAGGGATCTAGTTCTTAACTGCACACTAAAAAGTGTGTGTGTGTGTGTAACTAAGCTGCTTAGAGGTTCATCTGGGACTTCAAATGTTCACATGCCTTGTAAATGATTGCATGCAATCTAATATGGCTTGGCCTAGCAAATACCCCTTTCCTCTTGGTAAGAAGAGGTCAAGCATTCATGTCTAAGTGGAGGTATACGTGCGTGACTATTAAAATTTCCGCAAATGACCATAATAAAAATCAATAAAATAAATAAATAATAATTGATTGCAGGACATTTTTAGCATTCTTTAATATTACTCTCTTCAACGAGCATCACGGGAAAAAATCATATAAAGACTGAAAAACTGTTGCATGTAAAAGCAGTAACATACTCTTATCTGACTAACACATCAAAATATAGTAAGAAGACAAACCGACACAAATTTGAACAAAACAAAAATCTTGAGATAAGTACCAACATGTGAGTGCAACAAACCAACCTCCAATCACTACCATCTAAAGAATTCACGGTCTGGTCAGGAGAAACTCCGAAAGGCAAGTTAAGAGCAGTAGGAAGCCGATCAAGCCTTGAACTTATTCGCCGGGCAAGTTGCTCATCACTTGAAACTTTTCTAACGTGACGGCTTGCGTTGTCTTCTGGTCTACCCAAAAAACGGGGCTTCGGACAAGTAGGGCACAAGTAATTATTATTTAACCATTGATCCAACCCAGGGTTCACATACCATTCTAGCATTTAATTATGTCATACAAGCACAAGTGCACAACTCACGTTCCTATTATTTACGGGTATATTAGAATATACTATTCGCATCACTAAAAACTTGCATAGTATACACTTAAAACTTACCCTGCAGATAGCACAGTCATCATCATAGGCTTGTAGCTCTTCATGTGTTGCATCAGGAAGTGCCCCATGAAGGGTGCCTAAAGCTATCGTTAACTTGATAAATCCTTTAATACGTTTTACAATTGCACTTAACAATGCCTAGATAATATATGAATTGCAATGAGAACTATGACTCAAGAGTAATGTAATTCAGATCTAAAATGATCACGGAATATTGTAGTGATGCAAGAAAGTATATAATGCTTACACGTATATTTAGGAAAAGGACTGCATCGACAAGATGAAATGCCATGATGTGAAGCCACCATATATGCACATAATGACCAAGAGCCATCAAAAGTGTCATCATGTCTAGAACAAAGCCGAAATTTCTCACAAGTAGGCCTGTCAATGGATCGGGTTCGGATCGGATCGACCTAAATCCATATCCATATCCATTTATTTTAACGGATTCGGATTCGGATCAGGACCGGATTTTTTACAAGCAGATCCATATCCGGATCCGTTAGGATCACGGATCACGGATCGGATATTCGGATCCGTTTAAATTTTAATGATTTTTTTTAATTAAATTAAAAGATTTCTAAATGTAAAATAATTGTACAATGTCTTGAAATTTGAAAAGAAGTAACTGAATTACAATATTCAAAGTTTAGAATACAAACTCCAACATGATATTAAAAGTTACACACAAATACAAATCAAAGTCTTTTTAGAAAAAAATGATGCTGGTGATTCTTTGGTTTCGGGAAGGACGTGATTGAGATGAGAGACTATGATGCAAAATAAAAACTTGCAAGAAGCTTGTGTGAGTGAGACCGTGAGCACTTTGACTTGGATCAAGGAGGGCAAGTGGTTGTGTCAAGTGTAAATTACTATAATTGAAAATATTTTTGATAATATATATTTTATAATATTATATACATATATATAAATGTATATGTATATATTACCGGATCGGGTCATTAACGGATCGGATCATCTTAAATCCATATCCGCTCCATTTATTATCGGATTTTTTTTATCGGATCAAATTTCGGATCGGATTTTTTTATGTCGAATCCATATCCGCTAAGAAGACCCCGGATCGGATCAGATCGGATCGGGCCGGAGCTCCGCTCCATTGACAGGCCTACTCACAAGAATGCCTTTCCATTCGTTCAGTGAACCTAAAGTCATATTCCTTATTATAGTAAAAATTAACCACTCAGAATCAATTAAAAACTATATAAAAAACTATATATTATTTGGTAGATCATAGTAGCACATATTGGTAGATTTTAGAGGATTAGTATTTAATCAACTAGCAAATCAAAATAAAGCAGGCTAATATGTACTGTCCTCAAATGTCATGAGACTCAAGATCTACACAGAACTCTTATATAGCTAAATTTTATGAATGCAAGTATAGTTTATTTCTCAGCTTTTGCTCTATGGTGAGCTCGACCATCCTTACAACAACAAGAAAATTAACAACCACTGAAACGAATTGTAAAAGAAAATGCTAAAAAAAAGGGTACCAGAAAGATTCACTAGCGGAAAAAAATATAACACGCTTTTGATTTGCAGATTGCTCAAGCACGATAAACAACATTACCAAATTGTGAAATTACATACAGTACCCATAAACATGATATTAATAACTAAAACTGGAATAACATAATTACCAAAATTCACATACAAATGCAAGTTGGATTAGCTAACCTGCTGATATATCGAGAATATTCGGTATTCCCCAGTATGTGCTATCTTTAGAAGAGTTGTGGAGCCATATATCAAGTAATTGCAATCCATGAACTACAATAGCCTAGAGTAAACATTGCACAAGCAGCAAGCATTATCAGCATCCAAGTTAGTTAAACTCCAACTGGAGAAAAATACTCAATGTTGTAATTCAAACAATCCTACAAAAATATATATACAAGATTTTCCATAACTTTTACCTGAGATTTCTCAAAAAGTATACTCAGAGGCTCATAGAACAATAAGAAGAACATTGACGACACTATTGCTCCATAAAGCATCAGGCACATCCTTATGCCACAACCATCGACAAAAAGAATGAGAATTTCCGACAAATGTGTGTGTGTGTGTGGGAGTAATATATTTTGCATGGGCTACTAATTGGTGGCTCCAATATTAATCTAGTCTTTGTGGTGCTATATATCCTTTGTTAACCAAAATCCTGCAGTTTATATTAGCATATGGAACAACAGACTATATGTTCAATATATCATCACATAGCTCTAAGAATTACCAGAGCAAGTCAACGGAGAAGACTAGCAACAGAACAGAATACACATGGAAGTATGTCCAGGGAGTTGCAGCAGGAGATGCATTCAATTGATTGAGTCGATCTCTAGCTAGAGCTTGAAACATCTGTACAAGAAATCAAATAAGTACGGAAAACCTACTGAAGAATCTGTTGCAACCTAATACTCCCTCCGTCCCAATATACATGTCTCTTTTGGAAAAAAAACGCATATTAAGAAAATGATTGATTTTCAATTAAATATTCTCATTTAATGCATTGAAAAGTGAGAATATAGTATAGTTTTAGAAAGTCAAATATTGGGAAAAGAATAATTTTGAAAAGTTATCCTTAAATTTTGTATCGAAAGAAGAGAGGGACAAGTAATTTGGGATAAATTTTTTTGTCAAAAAGGACATGTATATTGGGACGGAGGGAGTATATGTCAACACACCTTTAACGAACAAGAATGACCAGCCATGCTGTCCATAAGCTCCCCTGGTATACTGTCGGCGGGACTACCAGTGGAAGAAAAGTTCCCTATGAGATCAGCACACAAATTCACACCATGAGTTTCACTATTTAAGACAATATTTTAATTTGTCAATGACACTTAAAGCGAGATATATTTATCGAGCTGAACAGTCAAGGATGTCTGTTAGTTTCTATTAGTCGATAAACAATTAAGTTTGAACCCATCAAAACTGCAAAAACGTTAAATAATTTGCATCTTTGTCAAAGGCATTTAGTATTCCCATTCTCATTTTTGTTAATGGGATCATAAACTTTCAAACCGGTTAATGGGAATGAGAATCTGATACATTTTTGTTTTAAATCTCATTCTCATTCCCATTAACCGGGTTGGAAACCCATGATCCAAACGGCCCCCAAGTAACTTCATTATAGCACCACTATGACTGCCTCCCGATTATTCTACAACGAAACCATAATTTTGTTCCTTATTATTTAGATAATATTTGCAAAAATCTTTGCTTTTTGTACTAGATTCATTTAAAATGAAACTAAATCTACTCTCTGCCTGCCCATACCCCCAAAATACAAAAATTTATAGGAAAAAAACCATAACCAGCAAGCATAGAAGATGCTTAATTACAACCACATATACATTGAGTTATCAGAACAATATGACTTAATATATAACATAGTTAACGAGCCGCTCAACCAGTTTTCTGCTATCTGAAGAGTGCAACTCAGCGAAGAATATAGTCTTCAGCCAAGAGTAGAGGAAACACACAAAAAAAGATTTAGTTAGGAGTCAGGAAAAAATATAAAAATAAATCTAAGTATACTTACAAAACCATAAAAAGTAGCTTAAACACATGACCACGCTACAGGACTAACTGACACTCAACACACCAAATTAACCAAATAATAATCATACTAATTTTTCAGCTGTATAGCTTCCAAATGTTGCAAAATATTAAGTGTGCTTAGGCTCCTTATAAAAGATGTCCTTGATAACACTACACTTAACTCTGCAAAAAGTAGGGAACAGCACGTTTTGTCAGAAGGGAGTTGGCCAGTTAAGATTTATTACAATTATGAATAAACAAATTCTTGGATCTTGACATGCTTCTCTAAAATTGAGCACAAATGAAATTGTTCATATTCTGTCCCTAGATTTATGAAGTACAACACTAGTACACTGTACACTATACTATATTCCTGCATTATGACAGTGTTCTTTTTTTCTTTTGCCTACAATAATTAACATCTCGAAACAACATATTCGTGATAAAGCTGACAGATTGGCATGATTGCAGTACAACCAGGAAATATGAAACACATTTAAATAAGTTTGAATACATAGCATATTGTTACCGTATGATATATTTATAATTTAGACATTTTCCAAGAGATGATTGATTACCTTGAGAGACAGAATGGCCAGAACAAATACATTAACTACAAAATTTACAACCAACGCAATCGAAGTGTAGGAATCCAAAAGGGACTCCAGACCTTGAACAACACTTTCCGAGTGAACAAAACTTTGACTAATTAAACCATCCAATATTTGTTTTTCAGGTGACAGTATCGTCCAACAATGAAGCCCGGCGTAACTCAACACAGTAGAGAATAACGAAATTGTTACGTAGCTCACACCCATCAAAAATCTATTATCTCATTTTACTACAACCAAACTTCCACAAAATTTCATTATACCAAATATAACATAAGCCTCCTCTCGCGTAAATGTTGGTTCCAGTATATAAATAAACAAATTTTCCGATCAATCTCTACAAATATCAATCTAACCTGCACTGTACATTATAACATACATAAGAAAATTAATTAATTAATTAACAATTCAAACATATTAGTCCCCGATCATGCTCCATAGAGTTATTCGATGCCTAATACATCTAATCTAATTGAATTTTCGACAACTAGCAAACCGCTTCGGATAATCTCGTTACTTAACTTGAGTCTGATCATCTAAATAAACTCTTTTGAGCTAGCTTTTACATGATTATTATGTACATATAGCTTCATCAAAATGAAGTCAATTTTAAAAATTCCAGCTCTGATTTGAACTCAAATGATTAAATAAGACTTAAATTACAACACAACATCCGCAAATATGAAGAACATTAACAATATCTCATAATCAATTCGAAATATATGTAATTATAATCATTCACAGGTTATGTATAAGTGTATATTTCAAGAATAAATCAAATAAGAGCTAGACATGAATGTATGTATATATGAAATGTTGGAATTGAGAACCTGATCGATGACCTTATGGCCATCTTGTGCACCTCCAGAAATGTGAAAACAATGGTCAGATTGGGGCAACTTTTTGCGGGAAAATAATATTTTTTTCCTCATCCAATTTAAAAATTGACCAGTTTCAATTAAATAATAATTTTTAAAAAATATATTTATTATGATTTAATTAGTTTATGATATTTTGCAACATGATTCCTTGCAATAAAGAAATTTTTTACTATTGTCTCACATTCTCTGTACATATAGCATCTTTTTATTTTACCATTATGACCTGTTTAATCACACAAAGTGTCGCGGTTAAAATGTTACAATAGCCATTTCTTAAACAAAAAGTATTATACACGCTTCTCAGTGGTCTGCTTGTTGTCTGCTTGTTTCATTTATGAAACCTTTGATTTCAATTGACTTATATTTGTGTAGTACACAAATTCATGCCTAGGTATAACGTGTATGATTCTTTATCACGTGATTTCAATTTATATTTTGATTCTTTTGATTGTCTACTATTTGAAGGTTCTTACTGCATACATAATAAGCATTGAAAACCACGATATATGCTTCATTTTGGGTTACCTTCTTCTACAGAGTTCGTCGAAGGAAATTTAACCTGGCTATTATTGATCATTAGCTTATTTGAAGTCCTTTATTAAGTAAAAGGTTGAAAACACGCAAAATAGATATAAGTACGATATATACTATGAAAGATTTTAACGAACTCTACAATCAGTTTCGTAGGTAGTCATACAGAGTTCTTTCTATTGGCAAAAATATTTGACTTGGCTCTCTTGACAGGTATTATATTAAATTTGGCATCACTTATCTGTTTACAGGTCAGTATTTTTCATCTGAAAAATCTGTTTATTACTTCAAACTAAAAGGAAGAGTATAATCAATATAAAAATGTTATGATTACTTTCAAAAAGGAAAGGTAATGGTCCTACTTGCTTATGTTGGTATCAACATCTCTAATTTTTTTTTCTTATCTTTACTTAACTGTTAATAAGTTATCTTAGTATGATTTTTTTATAATATTTTTCTAGAACATAGGGATTATCTCGTCAAATCCGACAGTGATGAAGTGGAATCTACATATGCGTGTTTATGCATGTTGAAGTTACTTTTATTCCGTTGTTGATTTTGATTTCCATGATTCGACTTGTGATAATTACGTGTTTAGACGTTCTCGTGATGCTTTTGGTTGTATGATCATATTATTGACAATTACATGAGAAAATGGTTTGATGATATTTTTTCTACCATGCCATGGCCAACCAATTTTTACTCAGATATACCCGCTTGGAGTGGTTTGGAAAACTCTTTTGTTGCCTCAACCACATCTGGTTATCTACCTTGTTCGGTTGTCATCAGCCTCAAAGGCGTTGTTTGCTATCCAATGCCCTCCCATTGATCTAAGCATATGTTGTTTTCGCTTATCCTTTTTTCGATGAAAGAATAACGTTCTCTGAAGTGGC
>PHNY01284713.1:8451-20505 GCA_003724115.2 Anethum foeniculum | reverse complement strand
TGATAATTGTTTTGATTAATAATACAAGTTGGGACGTGGGTTTGCCGCGTCAAATATGTTTTGTGTGTGTACTCCGCATTGGTTAATTGGATCTCGTGTGTGTGTGTGTTTCCTCCTAACATCCTTGGATGACTTCCCTTCTACAGGGGCCTACTGTCAAGCTCTCAAATCAATTGCCGATCAACTCAGTAGTATTGGCAACACAGTATCCGATGAGCATTTGGTCCTTCAACTGGTTAGTGGCCTTAATAATGATTATGATATGGTTGGCAGTATCATTCAACAATCTTCTCCTCTTCCATCATTCACTAAGGCCAGGTCCATGGTTGCTTTAGAGGAAACAAGCTGCAATAAGCGCACCCAAATTCAAGATGGGTCTTCCTCTTCAACTGTTCTTCTTGCTACCGTTGATAATGCTACAGAAGCCCTCACATCTCCTAACTACCACAACCAGCAGATTCGAAATCGGGGAGGGCGCGGTGGACGTAACAATCGCGGGAAAGGTCGTATCAATCGCAGAGGCCGTAACCCTGAGAGTAACAGGAATTATAACTATAACCAGCAGCAACAACCACGTATGTGGGCTCCTTGGTCTGCACAATGGACATATCCACCTTGCCCATACCCTTCAATGCCATTTTACCCTCAATACCGCCCTCCTCAGTCTGCACATGGCATTCTAGGCCCAGTATCAAGACAACCTCAGGCTCAGAGTCAGCAGGCATTTGTGGCCCCTAGTGCTTCAAGTATACAACCAACTAATCTGCCTGATTTTTTCAATGCTATGACCCTTCAACAACCTGATGAGAATTGGTATATGGACTCTGGAGCATCCTCTCACCTTATGAATAACCCAGGTAAACTATCATCTATTTTTAATTGACATAATTTAGATTCTCACATCATGGTTGGTGACGGTAATAAATTATCTGTACATGGTTCTGGCACTTCCCCTTTACCTCCACCATTTCCTCCTCTTACCCTCAACAACATATTTATGCCCCTAAAATCATCAAGAATTTAATTTCTGTTTGTCAGTTTACAACTGATAATTGTGTATCTGTTGAATTTGATCCTCTTGGTTACGTAGAAGGGACATAGAAAGAAGAAAGAATTTGGATTTAGGAAGATGTAGTAGTTAGAAAGAAGTATATACTTACAGCTATAAGTTTGCAGTATCTTGTCCAGAAGTAACTGAATCGTGTGTCTTTCTCTAATCTGTTGAAATTGAACATTTCTAGATTAGAAACATAATTTTAAAAATTATTGAATCAGTTGGATTTTCATATCAAATATGTTTCAATAATTAATTTTAAAATTTTTAATCTGTTGACAGAAATGCTAGTCCCTCTTCACTTGTCAATTATGTCAAGTCTCTAGTCAAATGAGAATGTCTGTACTTAAAAGAGAGAAGCATCAGAGAAGCTCCTGAAACTAGCTTATTATAAATTTAACTATGTCAGAATCGAGGTAAAGCTGAATCCGTCAGATTTAGGCCTCACATATATATAAACTAGTTACACACTTGATTTTATACTCATGATGTGCAACAGAGTATAATGATAATAGCTATGGAATGTTATACCTAGAGAAGAGTTCGCTGACACGCCTCAATCGCCAGAGCCTCAGCAAATTGAGAAAACCAAAAACTTCTCCATCGTGCATTTCTCCTGCAAAAATACGGTATATTGTCTGGAATGGTAGTGTTGATGCAAGATCCATGGGAAACCATAGATGTGTAACATATCTGAAATGTTCAAAGAATACATTAACATACAAAAACAAGAAAATTATATCGTAAAGATGCAATTGGCATCAAGTAAAAAGGAGTACTTAACAAAAAAAAAATTGCATTAAGAATTGAGCAATGACATTCTGCTCATCTTAGTAGTTCCCTGAAGTTGTCAAATATCATTGACCTAAGAGCATGTTTGTAGGTATGCTAGGACTTTGGTGCTTGCGAATGACAAGCATCAAGTTATAAAAAGTATATATCAAACCTGGATTCAGATTTCTGTAAATGATAACTTTTTTTAGCACTTTGAGAATTTATTGCAACAAAATTTTGAAACTTCAGGGGTGGGGCTGCAACCCTCTGGATTGTTTTTGCCCCCAATGAGTGAATGTGATTGTACCTTACAGCTATCTGCTTGTGGTTATCTACAAGCAAATAAGTAGATTTGTCCAAGTAAGCTACAAAGAAAGTGAGGATGATATCAATGGCGAAGAAGGCATCGACAACCAAATCAACAGGCAGAAGTGATCCAGTAGCAACCCCTTTGAAGGCTAATTCGAATGGAGATGACCATGCTGAGTATATGACCAGTATCACTAGAAATGCTTGCCACCACCTGCCTCAAAATGCATGCACTCAAAAATTACTATGTGCATATAAAAATTCTAGTAATATCCAGCATTGAAGTTGAAAAAATGTAGTGACATATGGCAGAACCAACATCTTAGAAAAAAAGATGACAACAGTCTCCTTTGATGCAATGTTACACAATATACACTTTAATTATTCTTCAACATCAAACAATGTCCCACTTAAATTTTATCCACGGTATCTGATTAAAACATGTTCCCATGATATAAAAGCTTTTTACAATTATTTGATTTCGAATTAAATACCTAGCCAAACTTTTTTGTGATAATCAGTTGCACAAAATTTAATATATACATATAAAATCTGGATTTTGTTTATAAAAGAAAATGAGAGCACCTTCAACGGTCTCTTAATAAACTTTTAAGTATAGTAAAATATTATGCTCTTGACAAGTTAACATATTTTCAAGAGGATCAACTCCAAATTTTTGAACAATACTCTTTATATTCACTTTCAATTTATATCATATATATTTGAACAAGACAAAAATGAGACAAGAATTTAAGAGAATGAATATTTTAGCGAGCTGATACGTGCACACCCTCGATTTATAGGTGCACACCCTTTATTGCAATTGAGACCAAAATATCCCCATGTGCAAATGCAAATTCAAATTATTCTTATGCAGGATGAGGGTAATTTGGTCTCAATTCCAATAAAGGGTGTGCACCTATAAATCGAGGGTGTGCACATATCAGCTCCCATATTTTATTAATAACGAATAAAATTTAAGAGTTATGTAATTAGCTCTTAGAGCAACTCTAATAATGAATATAAAAAGTATTCGCTGTAACCGTAAAATAAAATACTACCGGATGAAAATAAGAGAGAATGCCCAAAATACTTACATTTTAGAAACAACGGCCCAAAATGCCTAGATCTCGAAGTAATGACCAAAATACCGACGAGATACGCATGTGAGGAGTGCGTGTATGAAATACAAGAGACACGCGTTCTACAAATGCGTATTCCGTAATACGCATTGTTGGAATGCGTGTCTTCACTTAATTTTTTTTTTTATAAATTTAATGAACGATACGCATGCTCAGAATGTCACCATACACGTCTATATTGAATGTGTATCATGTTTATTATTATTATTACGTTTTTTCCTTTTTTCCACTGTTTCCAACTCAATCCAAGAGAAGGACATCCATGTAATACATATTCTAGATCTAGGCATTTTGGGCCATTACTTTTCTAAGATAGACACGTAGGGCCATCACCCTCAAAATAAGGCATACTATGTGATTCAGCCAGAATGGATATTAATTATTAGAATAAGGGTCCATCATTTTGCACCCTTGTGCCCAAACTGTTTCTGTACATCTGAGAATTTTAAACAGAACCGCATGGGCCAATATGTTTGCAATTATAATGTGAATTTAATTTTTGCATCAGAAATTTTGAATATTAAATATAGGAGTTTTTATCAAGAAATAATATTTTTAAAGTCAGACACCCCCTCTCAGATGCTCCATATAGGAGTTTATTTAATTAGAATATTAATTTATTCCGTTAGGATACGAATAACAGGATTTTATTTTTCTTTATCTTTAATAATGTGTTAGTTGGTTCAATTTAATTGTTGGTCATACCCTGCTGTATTCAGATTTTAAAAATTAATCGAAAATTTTATATACTTTCGTAACTACCAAGTGCACCTGGTTTCTCATTTCTAGTTCAGTATTTGATTTTCATTTGATCAATTGTCTAAATATAGTCATTAAAAATTATTAAATATAAAAATGTCATGTTCAATTTAAAAGTGTAACTTATTCACGTGCAATTATTAACGTGCAAAAGCAAAAATCTAACTTTACATATTAACTGAAAATTTATATACTTTGGACTTCGGTCATAATAAATGATTTTTCAAAAAATTAAGAGTGCCCATTACAAAATAACTAAGAGTGATCTTAAATAGATAATAACAAATGACGCAATATGCAATAATTCTAAGTGGTCATTTTATCTGAAGATAATCTTATTTTTAAATAAATAATTAATATTTTATATTAAAATAATAATTATAATGCTCAAAAAAAGTGTGCTAAACTATTATATAAATAAATTAAAATAGATTTATTATATATTAATAGATTTAATTAACGAGTAATAACATGCTTTTAAACACAAGAAATCTTTAATAGAAAATTCATAAAAGAAAATATTGAAGGAAATACCTTAAAATCTTTTGAGGATCTCTCCAATCCTTGTAACATATATAGATAGTCCATTTATTTGCGTAGAATTTCATAAATAATTTTAAATTTATTTCGCGGATAGATAAATTTGATTGTAATGTAGAATACTAATAATATAAAAATTTATAAAATTTAACATCTAACTTGTACAATTTAGATTTGATTCTATTGTAGGATTATTTTGGATAAATTTGATCATGTTTGTTGAATCATTTTGAACTATCTGGGCTATTTCATTAATTTTTAATAATTTTTAAAAAAATTAAATAACATTAAATAAAATTATAATTATATTTAAAGAAAATAATTATATATTATATACATACATGTAATGGATAGTTCACTGCCAGATTCTATATAACCCACGGGGCCTATATAAGGATGGCAAACTAATCCCATACCGAATCCGAAACCCGAAATTTTGAATTTTGATTTGGATTTTAATGACATCGAATCGATACCTGATCCGTAATCCGAAATTCAATCTAAACCCGATTTAGAACCCGAAACTTGATAAAAATCCGATAAATAAATAATATATAATATTTACATATTCTATTGTATAATATTTTATACGTAAGATATATAATTTATATATTTTTACTTTATTATAATAATAGATTAATGTCAACACTTACTAACGATATGTTTGGCATTGCTGTTGCAGACAGTAACAACAGCTTTTTGCTGAAAAGCAGCTAAAATACTGTTTGGTAAAATTTAAAAGCTGCTTTCCTGAAAAGTGCTTTTGACTGCTGTTACAGAAAGCAAGTCCCCCATGCTTTTGGAAAAAGCTGCTTTTCAGCTTTTGTGGGAAGCTGATGTTAATTTTACCATCAAACCTCGCCAAAAGCAGTATTTATTTAATTTTTTACATCAAAACATAAGCATATCAAAAATATTACCAAACAGTCATCTGATTTTTAAAACAGCACTTTTTCCACCAGCACTTTTTCTAACCGCACAACAATTTTTAACAGCACTCCCAAACAGAGCCTAAGTGAATAATAACTCTTTTCCTCAATCTGAAATTTTATTATTTAACATATATCTTTTAAATATTTAGAGTAAAAATTTATTAGTGATCAAATACTAAATATTATTTTAACATATCTTAGATTTCACTCACCATGTCAATTTGCGCAATGTAATGCGTTTGAATACTTATTAGTTTAATCTTTTTATATTTAATTATTATATGAATGTATTAATGATGATTGCATGTATAAATGATATTAAATTTAATTATATTATTCATAATGTTGAATATCCGGAAAAAAAAAATCCAATTCGAAATCCAACACATTTGGATTTGGAACCAACCCATTGCCATCCCCCAGCGTTATATTATATGCATGTGTTTTTATGCCATGATAATATATATATATATATATATATATTCATTCAAGTAATTAGGAAAATGCTAGTATTTAAAATTAAAGTTAAATTAATAAATACTCACTTTGTCTTTGTTTAAGAAAAATTATATAAAATAGTAAGTAAAGTGATGATAAAGTATTTATTGTAAAGAAAAGTAGAATTTTAATATTATAAAATTTACTTTTTTCAAAACTTTTAAAATCCAAACAATTGGAAGTGAATCCAAGAAAAAAAGAACGAAAGAAATGGTTGGGATATTTATTAGTGGTTTGACAGATGATCCAAGTTAAATTCGCTTTGATAATGGTATAAATAATTAGCTGTAAATAGAAATGATGATCTAAACATGACTAACGCTATATACAAAAAGATTGAGAAATATTTCCAAATCTTCATTTGATAGGTACAAACAATTCATATTGATGCACAAATGGTCTATTCTATTGAATATAACTGGATATTTATTAGAAAAAAGAAAATTTTAAGCTCCGAATGTTTCTCGTAATCCAATGATCTTTATTAATCACGGTATAAAAAGACTCTGGTCTACCAGAGGCCAAATTATTATAAAAATTTAGAAGGCAGTCTTATAAAATACTCCCTCCGTCCCGGCAGATGTGGAGGGAGGGTTTGACAACTTATAAAAAATATAGTTTTATAAATTTTTTTGGAAATCTTTTTTTTCTGTATAAAAATATAATAGTTTAACTTTTATTCATAAAAAAAAAATTTTAAAAATAAACTATGAAACTATATTTTATAAGAACCTTAAAATGCGTGTCGAGTGCACGCTTCCCAACGTAAAAAATCTGAGTACTCCCTTCTTTCCTTTGATTTCTTTAAATTTCGGTAAAATATTTGTACATATTTTATGATTTTATGTTTTTAAATAAAAATTAAATATTCAAATTTTATTTCAAAAAAAGATAAAATTTTAAAATAAATTACCTCTATATAACTTGAAATACATACCGAAGGTAAAGAAACGAGAGAGACCAGAGAGTACAATTTTTAAGTTGGGGAAGACGGAAGAGGAGAGTAAGAATAAAGTACCTGTATCGGCGATCATAAGGAGCAATAATATAACTACGAAGAACAGGAGATCCATCTCCAACAACAGTACCAAAAGCAGGTAAAAGACTGCTTGATACAGAAGCCATGTTCCTCATTATTTCCCCACTTGACCTTCTCCTGTACAACAGCGGCACCGGCGATCTTGTTTCCGACATCCCCGTCCCCCCTGCCGCCGACGATATTGGACTTCTCTCTGCTGCCATGCTATCACTATCTTACTCTACCGGTGTCAAAGCTTACAAAAGTATTTGTAAGACATACAATATATAGTAACAAGCAAGCTAGTAGGAGGAGAGATCAGAAGAAGAAGTAGCTAGTCATTGACTATTTTGTATGTGTCTGTTTATATATATAACTGAGAGAAAAAAAAAAGGGGAAACAAGGTGGTAAGGGTGGTATTCATGTTTTAATATTATATATTATATATACAGGTCTACCTTCACTTGGGAAGGGGCAATGTACATAATAATAGTTTTTTTGTATATTACATCTGACCTCAAGTTACTGCTCCCTTGTGAAAAAAGAAAACACAAGGAATCACAACATAGAAAAGGAATCGCAGCATAGGAGAAAAAAGACAACATATAATAATTTCAATCCCTCTATAAAAGGGGAAGAACGTAACATAGCAAGATATAGTTGTGAAAATCGATTTTGATTTATAAAATCTATTTCTCTTGTAATTCTCTCTCAATACTCTCATGGCCAGCTAAAAAACTCATCTCTACAATCTGTAACAAAACAACATACAGTATAAATATATATTTAAGCAAAAATTCCATATAAATCAAATCCTTAATAAACATCTACTATTATAAAAATTATAATGGAGCGGTGAATAGTCCGTTGAGACGCCTGAGGTTGCAGAGCTCATGATGACGGGGAAGTCAAGAATAGAGCATAGCATTTACCAGGGACTCCGGTGAGCCGTTCTTGTTCATAATAATTTTTAAGTAATGATTGTTTATTTGGAATATGATTAATATGTCAGGTTGCTTAGATATATATATATAGCTGTCATGTATAATGGTTAAAGATTTATATTACATCTGAGCTCAAGTTACTGCTCCTTCTGTACAAATCATTTGCATACAATCATTTTTTAAACATTCTTCTCGATCATATACGTTTTAAAAATGATAAAATTTTACAATATAAAAATTAACTATATTCACTACTTTCTTTCATTACACTCTTGTTA
This sequence comes from Anethum foeniculum, assembly GCA_003724115.2. Taxonomy (NCBI): domain Eukaryota; kingdom Viridiplantae; phylum Streptophyta; class Magnoliopsida; order Apiales; family Apiaceae; genus Anethum; species Anethum foeniculum. Next base: position 12,257 of record PHNY01284713.1, on the reverse strand, counting down.
TATATTTAATATTTTTAATCTTATCAATCTATCCATTTCTTTCTTTTTGTACTAAATTACATTTTTTTTCTTAATCTTGAATAACAAAACACGTATCGTTTTTCGTAATTTTTTGATTATAAGTTTGTGTAACATTCCACATTAATAAGAATAAGAGCGTTTGGGTTGTTGGGTCCGGTATAAATTTGATTGTGGGCTTCAATGTTATAAATGATATTAGAGTTTTGCTCGACTATAAGTAGAAAGGCACTGCACGGTTCCATATGTGTTTGTTTGTGGGCTCGACCAGGACGTCGATACTAAAAGAAGGGATATTTGTAACATCCCACATCAATAAAAATAAGTTTTTAGGACCTTTATGAGGATAATTTAATAATTAATATATATCAAATTGCTAGCTCTGTTGGACTAAGCTGGTGATTTGTTAGGTGTAGGATACATTTGATGGCAAGCTTGGATGATATAGGATGATAGTCAGAAGATTTTATAATTTTGTTGTAATTGCGGTAAAACTTAATTGTATATTCTGCATTCACACTAATATAAAATGAATATTATCTATTTTCATCGATAATAAATGTAATATCTATAATAATAATTATCTCTTGACTCATTACATATTTGCATAGATATATAATTAAATAGAAGTAACAGAGTTTTGATTGGTAATTGATCGATGAAATTGGATAATAATGTAATAAAGTAGTGTATAATTGAATGTATGAGATAATATAATTTAGTAGCTTGGCAGGCCTTGACTTTCTACATTTTTAACATATATAATATTACGGTACATGTTTCTACTCTTCTCCTGTTAAAAAAAATACAATTGCTTGTTTAACACTCCTTTAATCCCATATACTCCGTCCTGGTCGGCGTTCTGGCTCCACAATCAAGTATCGATTTATTATTCTCTAAGAAAAAAAGGTAACGATTTATTGATGTAGGTCTTAAATATCCCATGTCCAATAGACAATTTTCTTCGAAATAACTTTAACAAATAAATCAGCAATAACCCCGAAAGTATAACCGTATAACCGTATTCTATGGGTATGTCTAACATATATTAAAATAGAGCAATGCTACATACCCCGAAAGTGATCTCAAAATCGTTTCCAAATGACACTTGATCTATTTTTATTCGTGTACTCATATTTATGTACGATGGATCCCGTCCCATCTAATTTATGAATCAGCAACCAATAATGTAATGACTACTAAGCATTCGAGAATAGTTTTGGGAACCATTTTGGGGACTCTAGCATTTCTCATTAAAATAAGTAACTTACTGATAATACTAAGCGAATGTTTGACAAATCACATTATGCGCTTATATCTTTATCTTTATCTATATAATATACCAAAATGTGTATAAAATTATTGAGACATTCTGTATCTTTATTATATTGAAAAAATTGTAGTTTAGTGAGACATTTTATCTATGTGAAATAACGAATTTGCCCGTATCTTTATTATATTGAAAAAATGTAGTTAGTGGGATTTGAACCTTGTTCTAGCCATCTACTTGCACAGTTCAATATCACTATATCACAATGACTTTTGTATTTTTAGTCATGCACTTAGTATGTATATGTATCATTAAAAGTAAAATTTAGTATTTTATCATTGCAACTTATAAAATAGTATTTTTTTAATCATGATTTTCTTTTCATATTTATTGATTTAGTTACGTGTATATTTCTAAATAATTGAAGTTACTACTTCATCCGTTCCGATTTATCTGTTTTGTTTGATTTTTTTATGTTCAGATTTAGCTAACTTTGAATAAATATTTCATACAGTATGTGATCGAAACAATTAAAAAAATTACATCATTGAAAATTAAATACAAATGGAATTTAATATATATCATTAGAAAATTTTCAATAAAGAATTAAGTCACTTTGATCATAAAAAATGATATATGACTAATAAATTGAATTATATACTAGATTGTATATAATGATTGATTTGTCGAAATAAACATGTAATAATATTACTCATACGACATAATACATTCTTTCATTTAGATCATCACGATGACGATATATCTTTTGGACAAATTAATTTTTGGGGAAATATAATTTTAAAGTTATATGTGCCTAAATATTGAGGTGATGTGATTCATGTAGGGACTTAAGTATATGAAATTTATGAAAAATATTAAAGGCAAAACAAATCACGTTAATTATTAAATACTTTTTTGTTACACCCAATAAGATTTTTCATCTTAGAGTGAATATAAATATTAGTATATCGACTAAGTGGACTAGATAAGACACTAATATTAGTAATGTGCCATGTAGTTCTTGCCGTTTGGTCAATTGGTCAAGCTAATGTCTCGGTCATTATTCATCTATTCTATATTATATATAGTACCGCAACATAGGGGTTCAATGAGCAAATTTAATCATAAATGCTCTATTTAATATTCATAAAATATTCATTTCAATCATTAATAATCATTTATTATTACATAATTAATACTTATATTTATATCTAACTCATTATCATATAACAAAAAATTAATCTTTAATACTTTCATTGATTTTTATTAAATATTATTTTCAACCATTAATATATATTCATTTCAATTAATACGTCATTAATATGCATATTTATATTTACTCATTATTATATATTTATAATAAATATATATTTATTTTATAAACAAAAATTTAGTATAAATCATTTAGATGATACTATGTAATATTTATTTCAACTCATCATTCATTTATTAAAATATAATTAATTGTCGCATAATTAATATGCATATTATTTATAACTCATTATTATGTAGCGATTATAAATACTTGCATACATACATTAGTTACATGCATACTCATACATACATACATACATACATACATACATACATAAATGCTATATAAAATATTATTTCAACCCTTAATACTCATTCATTATAAAATAATTAATACTTATATTTATATCTAACTCATTAACATGAGCAAATTTAATGCTCTGTTAAATATACATAAAATATTCATTTCAACCATTAATACTCATTCATTATGACATGATCAATACTTATATTTATATCTAACTCATCATTATATTACTAAATTTAACCATTAATATTTTCATTAATATATATTAAATATTATTAATTATAAAAGTTAGTATAAATAGAAACAAGAGAATTATAAATGATAAGTGAAAAACTAAAAATAAATAGAGAAATTACCAAAAAAAATAAAGTTTTTTTTGCGATTTTACTATCTTTTGAAAATATTTAGAAAAATACGGTTTGCAACCAAAAGGAACTAGATATGCGACTTCATTTACGTTTTTTGAAAAATAACTGATTTTTTTGTTGCATGTGGTTGCACCAGGTTGCATGGAGTTGCAAAACTGTATTTTTGTAAAAAGTTTTCATAAATCATATTTTTGCAAATAAAATTTTTAAAAAAATGTATTTTTGTAAAATTTAAAATTCGTATTTTTGAAAAAAATTTAAGTACTTTTTTGCGATTTTACTATCTTTTGAAAATATTTACAAAAATACGGTTTGCAACCAAAAGGAACCAGATATGCGACTTCATTTACGTTTTTCGAAAAATAACTGAATTTTTTTTGGTTGCATGTGGTTGCATTCGAGGTTGCATGAGTTTGCATGGAGTTGCAAAACCGTATTTTTATAAAAAGTTTTGAAAAATCGTATTTTTGCAAATAAAAATTTAAAAAAAAAATGTATTTTTGTAAAATTTAAAATCCGTATTTTTGAAAAATGTAAAATAAATATTAATAATTATATTTATATTTCACTAAAACATCAAAAAATATTT
>PHNY01284708.1:565-10844 GCA_003724115.2 Anethum foeniculum | reverse complement strand
ACTTATCAGCTTATAAGTTGTAAATTCGACTTATAAGTTGGGCTAACAAACACTCGTCGATAAGTACTTACGGGCTTATATGTCAATAAGTTGGCTTTTAAGAAAAGCCAAACAGGCCCTTAGTTTTGTTACATCATACATGTAAATAATACACACATGTCCATACACAACTACATCGTTACTATTACTGAAAAGATAACCAAGATCTTTGTTTCAGTGTCTGATTTGATTTGAGTCAAATAGAGCAAGATGAGTTTCAGAGAGGATAGTGAAGATGGAAGAGATCTGAGAAAGCCATTTTTACATACGGGAAGTTGGTACAGAATGGGCTCACGCCAGTCTAGTATGATGGGCTCTTCACAGGCCATTCGTGACAGCTCCATCTCTGTTCTTGCTTGTGTTCTTATTGTTGCTTTGGGCCCTATCCAGTTTGGTTTCACTGTAAATTCTCTTTTTTCTTTGCCTCTTATGTCATTTTTTAATTATTTTAAGATAGCCCATGTGTTCAAGATTTGATCTTGGTGCTAGATAACTAATGGGTTTTGGTTACTTTGATTATGCAAGTAAAATCTTGAAATTTGAACTGTGGGTTCTTGAATTTTCTTAATTTAATAAGATGGGTTGTTGCCAAGTACTAAAAGAAAGAAAATTTAAGTAAAATGTTTCAAGCTTAGTGATCATATTATTGGCTAGAAGCTTTTGGATTAATATGTTGTTAGAGTATTTCAGTATTCTTTTTATAATTGTAGGTTCTTGACTTTGATGATGTCATTTCCTTCCATATGTAGGCTGGTTATTCTTCACCCACGCAAGCTGCTTTATCTAGTGATCTTGGACTTACTGTGTCTGAGGTACAGATGATATTATGCTGCCTTCAATATTTCGTTAGTTTTGTTCAGTATTTTCTCTGACTATATTTGTTAGGTCAGTTCTCATTATTTGGTTCATTATCAAATGTGGGTGCAATGGTGGGGGCAATAGCTAGCGGTCAGATTGCCGAGTATATGGGGCGGAAAGGGGTAAGTGTTTGATTATCAGAAAAAACTGTTGTGATATTTTAATGTTGGTTAACTATGGATTAAGGTTGTTGTTTCTTGACAATGTTTTGTTCTGTTGATTTGCAGTCTTTAATGATTGCCGCTATCCCAAATATTATTGGTTGGCTGGCAATATCATTTGCCAAAGTGAGATTCTCTATTAGTCTATGCTCTACTAAACTTTTTTAAGTTGTATTTTTTTTATAGTATGTTTAACAATGTCAATTTTTTTTAAATGTTACTTTCTTAGGATTCTTCATTTCTGTACATGGGAAGGTTGCTGGAGGGATTTGGTGTTGGAATCATCTCTTATGTGGTAACGTTATAATTTTTTTCTATATGCTGTATGGAGAGAGGATAATCTGAGGAAATTATATTGATAGAGCATATACATCCCACTTTAATTGTAGGTTCCTGTATATATAGCTGAGATAGCACCTCAAAATCTTAGAGGAGGGTTGGGATCAGTGAACCAGGTGGGTTGAGTTTAAATGCATATTTAATCTCATAAATATAATAGTATGTGTTGCTATCATTTTACTTGTGTGATGAATTTTTCTTGATTCTTTGTTGTGTAGCTTTCAGTTACAATTGGAATTATGCTGTCTTATTTGCTGGGGCTGTTTGTTAATTGGAGAGTTCTTGCAGTTTTAGGTATCTATAGGAAACATTTTCTTGTTTTCCTACTCAAATGTTTATTCCCTCATAGATTAGAAATTCTATTGGTTTTCTGCCGACTATTTAACATCTGCTAGAGTCTATCCTCATTTCAAATTTGTGTATGCATGAAGAATGTGACCTTGAGTCGACTCTTTTTCCATGGCAGGAACTTTGCCTTGTCTTGTACTGATTCCTGGACTCTTCTTTATCCCAGAATCGCCTCGGTGGTTGGTGAGTTTCTCAGAAGGATTTATTCGTCTTTCATGCTGATTTATATATATACATATATATGTACTATTTCAGTCACTGAATCACTTCTTTACTAAATCCAGGCCAAAATGGGTATGACAGATGATTTTGAATCTTCTTTGCAAGTTCTTCGTGGTTTTGATACTGACATTTCTGTTGAAGTGAATGAAATTAAGGTGATTTTTTCTAAAAACGCTATGCTTAGACACCAACCTTGACTGATGCATGTACTTCTATACGAGAAAAACCAATCTTCAAAATAATCACGCATTTTGGTGTTGAGGTGTTCATATCTCAGTAAAGAACTTGTCACGATATAAAACTCAAAGTCAGAAGTTTCTGTTTTTCTCTTTGAAGATAATAAATAATTTTTGGTTGGTTTTAATGGGCAGAGGGCTGTGTCATCAACAAGTAGAAGAAATGCAATCCGTTTTGGGGACCTCAAACAAAGAAAATATTGGTTTCCTCTAATGGTAATTACATAACCTTGTATTTTTTTAGCATGAATTCCATTTGTGGCATTTAATTTAAACTAACATTATAAATAAAATAATAGGATACAATGCACGTGCAAATATTAATAATTATGTTATGCAGATAGGAATTGGGTTGCTTGTCTTTCAACAGCTAACCGGAATTAATGGTGTTCTTTTCTATTCAAGTACAATTTTTGAATCGGCTGGTGAGTTTTTATATATATGTATTTATGCTTAAGCCAGCATTTTTGTTAGTGCAGGCCCCTAAACTATGGTGTAGTATGAATTAGTTAATCCTTTATGTGACTCGAAGTATTATATTGTATACTGTAGCTGTTAGATNTATATATATATATATATATATTTTTTTTTTTTTTTCTAATTTGTTGTTTTTTGATAATGCACTTTAACCTTTGCCTTTATGCATATTATTTTCCAGTTACGAATTCGGTATTTAATGGGAGAGTTTGTAATTTAATTCAAGCATGACACCTTATATTTGACTGAATTGTAGGGATTCAATCAAGCAATGTTGCTACTTTTGGACTTGGTGCTATTCAGGTACAGCATGCACACTTTTTCCTAAAAATAATATCCTTGCTTGTTCAGCACAATATGTACAATGCACGAGCTTCTTTACTTGGTTGAACTTGAGCAATGATTTAAATTATACCAGGTGATAGCTACTGCAGTCTCTACCTCCTTGGTGGACAAAACGGGTCGTAGGATTCTGCTTATTGTGAGTTTGTGCAAAGATAATGAGATTTTTCCTTTTCCCAAAAGTTATTATGACAGACAGCTCACTGATCTTCTATTGTTTGTTGCAGGTCTCCTCCTCTGGGATGACTATCAGTCTTTTAATTGTTGCAGGGGCATTCTTTGCAAAGGTTTTGCTATCCCGAAAACTTCAAACTTAGACAAATTCTTGAGTATGATTAATTGAGATAAATCCAAGTCTGTATTCTTGATATTAACAACATATCATTTTAATTTTATACTTGGAAATAGATTTAGTTGAATATTCATTTAGGTTAACATCATAGGTCGATATAGAGTGTAAGCTAGAATCATCTCCTTGGCAATTCTATCTTCCTAATTTAGGTGCTACGTTTTGGTTGCACGGTTTAAGGTTTTTCGGACATTTTAAAGAATTTGGATGTGGAAAAGTTGGGAGCTGTTGCAAGTATTGTAATCTTAATAGCTATATTTTGTAAACTCTTAAATTTGCATGCTTATTCCTTGGTAGATATATTCAGCAAAGAGTTAGTTGAGTGGTGCTCATATTTCACTAATTTGAACAACTATTTGACAATCATATTTCTTCAAGCAAGTTCATTTGTGATTTAGCTATCAAGTTACGTTTATCTTATGTCAAGTGTGTAAGTATGCATGGATGGGTAAAAGATGTATTATTTTAAGTAAAATTTTCTACTCAACTGCCTGCCTGGATTAATTTAACAGTTGCGCGATTTATTATTTATTCTCACATTGATAAGCAATCTCAGGGGCATGTATCCGAAACTTCAACCATCTATAGCTTTTTGGGCTACTTGTCACTTGTTGGAGTAGTGGTAAGTTTTGGATTATTAGACAAGTAATGATGTTCCTTTACTTTTTCCTTCTATATCTGTTTGATTTGGTTTGTCTTTCTGAATTTCTGTTATAGGGAATGGTCATTGCCTTCTCACTTGGAATGGGGCCTATTCCATGGGTTATAATGTCTGAGGTAAAGTTCGATACATGCAACTATGAACTAGCAACATGTTTTTTCTATACAGCATATATTTGTGGGAACACAACAATCTATACCCACTTAGCCTTGTGAAGGAAAAAAATCTGTTGAAGTCGGAGTTGGAAACTAAAATAGTTGTAAACAAAATATTTATATTAGTGGTTCTTTTGGTGCTTCTATGCAGCATGCAAGAATTACTCAATTCAGAATACTGTTTAAAGATGCAGTTATCTATGATATTTGATGATAACTTCCATCGTATCACCGTGATAGCTTAAATAAAAGTTCTAGAGGTGTGGTCAATCCACTTGGGCCAAGTAAAGAGCATCCTAGTAATCTCTTGGTATCTCTAGGCTATAGGGTAAAATTAGGAGTTAATTTCGAACTCCACAAACAAAAAACCAACATATCTCTAGTTGGCTGTGGAGTCTTCCACACTAATTTTTTCTTTTCTTCCCTACCCCTATAATGAAACTTAAAAACAGGTCCGTCAGAAAAAACATGGGAGTTGCTTCGGGTGATGGTCCTATTCTGCCTCCCCCTGGCAACTTCTCGACATTTGTCCTTTACAATCCTCCAGAATAGATATTTGGTTTTGCATTACACCAAGTGTGGTTGGATCCTGACTAACACATTGTCAAGCTGTACCACGTCCGAATAACTATTGTAACATCCCCTACCAACTCATGTCATGAAAAATTGCATGCAACACCAATTATGTCATAATCATGATATTTTATTAGCTTGCTTCAACTAATTATATTCTCTACAAATGTTCTACATCTGGCTCACAGATATTGCCAGTCAATATTAAAGGCCTTGCTGGAAGTGTTGCAACCCTGGCCAACTGGTTCATTGCATGGTTGGTTACTCTGACTGCGCCTCTGCTGTTGTCTTGGAGTACTGGAGGTTTTACTTTTACCTATTCTCTCCACCTTTGCACATGACAAACGATTATTATGCATCCTGTCATTATTTTAGTTACTAATTGCACTTCCTGGCTTATTCTACAGGAACCTTTTCTATTTACTTGCTTATGTGTGCTTTTACCTTGGCATTTGCGGCCAGTTTGGTTCCTGAAACTAAGGGGAAAACTTTGGAGGAGATACAATGGTCCTTCAGATGATGACTTTTTCACCTTCTATCGAGTACATTTGTCCTTTAATTTTTTTTTTTTTTTTTGTATTTTTAATCTTTGTTGTGTATTCTTTGCTTACAATTCTTTTCTGCTGTATTGAATTTGTTCAGAAACAGATGTAATTGTTGTTATGTATTCTTTGCTTACAATTCTTTTATAGATTGTACAAGCACGAACCACCTTATTCTTTTAGTTATCAATAAACCCTTGTCATGTGCTTTTGGTCATTTTATTTTGAAATTGAAGTCAGTCGATGCATTTAAATTTGAAATAATACGTTACATTTGAATGTAGAAGGTAGAACGGGGAGCGATTTTAATGCGCAGTGTATTTTTAATCTATATTCACCATGAAAATGGGAAACTTTGTTGGTTATCGATGTCTGAGCTTTCAAACAGTGGTCTTTGTTCACCAGGGTAATTTGATCACCGCTGATCTATGGAGGGCCTTAAAATCTAAACTATGTGTTTAAGTAGGCCATTAGCATTTATGTATACGCTACATTGTTTCAATGAACAAGCTTTTGGGTCTGCACAAGTATAGACTAAGAACTTTATCAAAATACTATCAATAACTTAAACTAAGTTGTTGACATTGTATAACACAAACAAGAATAGGCATTTGGCAGTACTCAAATTAGAGCACTGCATTATATCTTAATATTACAACAAAGGAAGCAACTACGTCACAAATAAAGCAAAACAACACTTTCACTTCAATGATTATAACAGACTCACTAATTCGAATTTAATCATTAAAAAAAAGACTAAGATCAGAGTAAAACCTCCATAAATATGACAACAGGCTAGCCATTGAGCAAATAGCATTCTTGTTTTTCTTTGTCACTATGAGACTAACTTAACGGGATAATTGTCGATGCAGTCCTCCCAGGGACCATTAGAAGACACTTCCATATTCCGAAGTGCCTGCCATACTGCGCTATTACATTTGAAACCACTCCCAAATGCAATTTGCCAGACTCGGTGACCCTTGCGCATTCTTCCCTTGGCCTCAGTATACGCCAATTCATACCAGATGGAGCTTGATGAAGTGTTCCCAAACCGATGAAGAGCCATCCTAGAAGCCTCTACATGAACTGGTAGCAATTGCAGATTCTTTTCAAGCTCATCAATTACAGCCCTTCCTCCAGCATGTATGCAGAAATGATCAAAAGCCAACTTGAAATCCGGGATATAAGGCTTGACACGTGGATTGAAAGACTTTTTCACCAACAGCGTAGCAAAAAACAGAAGCTGCTCACTGATCGGAAGCACAAGAGGCCCCAAAGTAGTAATATTAGTCTTAAGAGCCCCGCCAGCAATCGCCATAAGATCTTTCGACAAAGACACCCCTGTCTTCCCAGCATCATCCTGCTCCTGATAAACACAACGAAACGCCTTATCATCCGCCCCACAATGAGTCCTTACAACATGAACAAGCTTATACTTAGCCCTCCTCTTATCTACCGCCTTATTAGATAACAAAACCGCAGAACCCCCAACTCTAAACAAACAATTAGGAATCAACATTGCTTTCTTATTCCCAAAATACCAATTCTGCGTAATATTCTCTGTACTCACAACAACCGCATAAGTATTCCTATGAACCAACAACATATCCTTAGCAAGATCAATCGCAATAACCCCCGCACTACACCCCATTCCCCCCAAATTAAAACTCCTAACATTCCCCCTCAACTTATACTTATTAATAATCATAGCAGACAACGAAGGCGTCGGATTAAACAAACTACAATTCACAACAAGAATCCCAATATCCTTGGCCTTAACTCCCGTATCTCTAAACAGCTTATCTAGAGCACCATACATAACATTCTCTGCTTCCTCTCTAGCAGCAGCCATCGACGGAACAGGAGGAATCGAATGCATTGCCTCAGGAACATACGTATCCTCCCCTAACCCAGACCTCTCCAGAATCTTCCTCTGGAACTCGAGAGAAGACTCATCGAAATCACCCGTAAGCCGAGAATGCCTCATAAACTGATCAGCAGGAGCTTTTAAGTGATCAGGCGGCTTATAACACGAATAATCGAGTAAATAAACAGGTCTAGGACGCGTCATAATGAACATAGTAACAGCAAAAACTAAACCAGCGAAGAAAAGAATAACAAACACGAGATTGTACTTGAGGTGGAGCCATAAGTGGTGAATGTCTTGCGGATTAGTTTGTGAAAATTGAATAAAAGTGATGATAATAAAAGGAAGCAGAAATAAAGTGAATAAATTGGAGATTAAGTAGTGGTAACCTAGTTTGACGTACTTGAGATTAACAGTTTGGAGAAAATCGGGGAGTCTGACGGAGGAGTGGTGGATCTGAACTCCGACTGTACTAACGTCGCCGGAGTTTGCCATGGCGGCTGTGATAGAGTAGGTGGCTCAATGTTAATATTATAGGAGTGGATGATTTATAAAAAGAGGTGGTGATGAATTATATATGTTACGTGCAGTAACAGTAGTAGTGGTGCTGGTATTTAGCAGAAAAATATTAAGAAAAAAAACTGTATTGGTGGTTGGTGGTGGACTGGTGTTGAGAGGTGAGACCAAAAATTTAGGCTCGTTTTGTTATGTTAACTAGGTTTTCTCCACCGCAAACTGATGGTACAAAATTCATGTACAGTCATGTTTTCCTAAAAAATTGTTCACTACCGGTGTAATTCGCGAAATTGATCTCGAAATATTTTATATACTATTTTTTTTATAATACATATCCATTTTTAATTTTAAATATGAGTATATTATTCTCTCCGTTCTGTTTATATCCTTATTAAAATAAATTTAATATTATATAAATGTTAATTTTTTTCAAATATGTTAATGTTTGAGATTAAATTACGGTTTATATTGGTCACAATATAGCTCAAAAGTATTCGTCATATTTTCTTATTAAAATAAATTTAGTATTATATACGTTAAATTTTTTCAAATATATTAATATTTAAAGTTAAATTAGGTAATTTCCACTTGATTGCTAAATATGTGAATTTGAAATAACGGCAAATATAAATGAAATTGAGGGAGTAATATTATTCTAAAACTACCTTTCTTACAAATTCTATATTAACGATATATACACTAAAATTGACGGACTTTAATAATACAATTATATTCAATTAATCCATCAATAAATTGAAGTTACATCATTAAAAATTTATGGAGTAATTATGGACTAACGGATCTTAAACACATGCTGCATTAATAAAAGTACTTCATCAAAACTTGATGAAATAATTAACGGATTGATGAATTAATTGATGGATTAACGGATTATAGATATATGTTGTATCAATAAAAGGTTATCAATTTATTGATTCATTGGACAAATTAATTTTCTTTTATTGTAACCGCTGCATAAAAATAATTAATTTTCTATCACTGCTCACGAATATTATATGTCAAACTATATTTTTCTACCGATACTAAAGTATTTGTTAACCACAAAGGGAGGGAACCATAAGTCCATACTAGGGATGACAACGGGTCGGGTTTCTTGAGATCCAGACCCGATCCATTATATTTCGGTTCGGATCGGGTCCGGGTCTGGATATCTAAAATGAAGATCCAAATCCGATCCGTCGGGTTTTCGGGTATCGGGTCGGGTTCGGGTTTATTTCGAATACTTAAAAAAATAAAAATAAAATAAAAATTGAAAATTACGTACGTATCAAAAATATGATAATTAATTTTTTAAAAAAAATTTAGGAATATAAAAAAGGACTTAACATGTTTTATTTAGCACAATAAACACTTAAAACATGTTATTTTAATTGTTTACGATCATTCAACTTATCTTTTATTATATTTTGATTATTCAATGCATAAAAATTAAAAAAAATGCAATATTGATGAAATGAATGAAAATTCTCTAACGGATATAAAATTAAGTAATGCCTAATAATTAATAATAAAATTAAGTAAAATGTTAATATACATACCTAATAATTCATAATATTTTAATACAGATACCATATATATATATATATATATATATTGGGTTTTTATCGGGTCTCGGGTCCGGATCAGGTTTGGATCGAGTCTCGGGTTTTGGGTCGGGACACCTAGGATCCAGATCCAGATCCGATTTTTTTCGGGTCCAAAAATGAGATCCAGACCCAGATCCAAATTCAAAAAATCGGGTTCGGTAGATCCAATCGGATCGGAACAGGTCGGGTATCCGTCGGATCGGGTAAAACTGCCATCCCTAGTCCATACTGCTACCGTAATCAATAAGGAAACCTTTTCTTTTTGTCAGAATCAATGAGTGAATATTATTATATACGCTGCAGGGGATTTCGGGCGCCTCCCGATTCTGACTTACCGGAATTGTTTATTGCCTGTTTTTCTTATTTAACGTCTCATTAGTTTATCTATGTTAAAATTCAGTGTGCAATTCTTTGTTTATTAGTACTTGGATACCAATGTTCTAGAAAAGGGAAATCGACGTGAGCATGTAAAGATACCTTATAGAAGTAGCAATTGGCAACTAATGGAATTAATTAATATATTAATTGAACATAAATTAATTTATATAATAAAATATACAATTATATTTACACTCCAACATACAATTTGTCATCAAATATTTTTAAATAAAAATTATTCAACTAGTCCTATATTTACTAGTTAATATATTTTGACAAATTTAAATAAAACATTTGGTTTTTATAATATCCCCTTTAGAATAATCAAATATATAAAATATAACAATTTAGTTATTATAAACATACACCGATATCAAAAGCAGGTTTAAAAATAAATAATTTATAATAAAATAACAAAATCATATATTATGGAATCCACGTAACCTCTGATAATTAAATAAGAAACTTTACCTTTACTTAATATTCAATTTCTCCGATTTTAATAATTTAAAAGTCTTTGTCCAAAAGCACAACCTAAAAACTAATCAATCAATCAATCATCAATATACTTATATAAAGGAGAAGACGAGGGCGTTTATGTGGCGCCTT
>PHNY01284673.1:0-28194 GCA_003724115.2 Anethum foeniculum | reverse complement strand
CAACGGGGGGGGGGGGGGGTCTCAATAGCTTGACGCAATAAAATAGCTCTCTATGCAGACTGAATCCCGTACAAAATAGGCACATTTTGATAGAGAATATATCTGACCTGTTCAGGGATGACCAAGGCAGCCAGGTAGGCTTTCTTGTTGTCCCTGTAGAGCAAATCAGAGAATGCCCTCTTTGAATTTAAACAATGAAATATTGACATCAATTAGAAATACGACATTTGGACAAAGCTGATTAAAAATTAAGTGCAGAGAACTATATAAATAGATTATAGTGCTATCATACTTTATTCTATCACCTATTACATGTGTCAAATTTTTACTAAAATCATAATGGTAGCCAAAGATTAGGGAATATCCAATATGTTGAGTAGTCTGTGTGATAGCATCAAAACTGGAGCACTCTGCTGTGAAAGCCTTTTCAATCCGGTCAAAGTAGAAATTTTACTCTCTCCTTAGCCTCGGTCTTGTCAGCAGTCCCAAACTTGCCACGTCTTAACTATAACCTATTTAAGTCATGAAAGTCTTGATATTCTCATCAGGAATTGTAACAGTGTTAGTTGAATGCACATGAGTTCCCAATGATTGATACACAATCTCAAGAGTGTTGTGTACTTATTATCAGAAGGTAATTGATGGTGACTGGGTGCCTCCACCATCGAAATTAAAGTTTTTAGCCATTATTGTACTGTAAAAAGCTTGAGAAAGAGTTTTGAGAAAAAGAAAGATATTGAAGAATATGAAAGTAAAAATTGCTAAGTAAAATCAGATAATGATTTAATATGCAATAATCTCTCTTTTACTTAAAAATTGTTCACTTGCATGGGATAGATGTCAGTATTTGATTGATCAGTGCATAGTTAGTAGAACAGATAAACACGAAAGTGACTTCAATCGTGCACAATTACACGTATAAAACATGTATGTATATATGAGTAAATACTGAACTGTATTGTTTGTGTCACATGCGCATGAAGAGTTTGTCTATCATAAAGTAATACAAATAAATTCTGATTGTTCCACAAATTAATAAATTAATTAATTTGAAAAGTAAGCCAAATAATATTCATCAGAGTTTAGTTTATCAGTAAATGACAGTTGACTGACACTTTGACTTATCAGTTAATAAACATGCATTGGAATTTATAGATATCGATCATAATAGAGTTTAAACTATCAGAATTTAACCCTTTATCAAAACATATCCATGGCATCAGAATTTAACTATCAGTATCAGTGAATGTCAAACTCTTATACACGTTTGTCTTATCAGAATTTACAATTAGTTATCAGAATTTGAGAAGTTTCTTCATACCATTCTCAGTTTCTTTACCAATCTTGTAAAGGTAGCTTCAGAGAGTGGCTTGGTGAATATATCAGCTAGCTATTGATTTGTATGCACAAAATTCAATTCAATTGTACTTTCAATCACATGTTCTCTAATGAAATGGTACCTAGTGCTGATATGTTGCGTCATGAAATGTTGTACTAGATTTTCTATTATTGCAATAGCACTTTGATTGTCACAATATATAGGAATTTAGAATACTCTAACCCATAATTCAGCAGTTAATTCCTCATTTATAAAATTTGTACACAACAGCTTCTTGCAGCAATGTACTTAGCTTCTGCAGTTGATGTGGAAATTGATTTCTGTTTCTTGCTAAATCAAGAAACAAGTTTGCCACCTAAAATTTGACAGCTTCAACTTGTACTTTTCCTGCCTATTTTGCATCATGCAAAATCAGCATCCGAGTAGCCTATTAATTTAAAGTCGGATTCTTTAAAATACTTTAAACCTAGATTAATGGTTCCTTCGAGATAACTATTTTTTTTTTACTGCTACTAGATGTGGTTCTTTTTAGCAGCTTGGAACCTTTCACACAAACAGGTAACGTACATGACATCGGTCTACTTGCAGTTACATAAAGGAATGAGCCAATTATACCTCTGTAACTTATCACATCTAAACTCATCCAAAGTTTAAAATCTCTGTAGCTTGTCACATCTACAAACTCACCAATATTCAAATCTAGTTCGGTTACTGTAACTATTGCAGTTGAGCTTTCGAATATATTGAACCTTTTCAATAAATTTCTGGTATAATTTACTCCCTCTGTCCCATCAGATTCTTTACGTTGGGAACCGTGCACTCGACACGCATTTTAAGACTCTTATAAAATATAGTTCCATAACTTATTTTTAAAATTTTCTTTTTCTGAATGAAAGTTAAACTATTATATTTTTATACAGAAGAAAAAAAAAATTAAAAAAAATTTATAAAACTATACTTTTTATAAGTCTTAAAATGCGTGTCAAACCCTCCATCTCCCAGAAGAACCTGGTGGGACAGAGGGTGTACTAGATTAACGAAGATACCATCTTCAATCTGCTGAACTTATAATCTCAGAAAATAACAATTCTTCCATTATGTTTAACTTCTAACCTCAAAAATAACTCCTCTCCCATCACTCATTTAGTACCTACGTAGCATTAACTTTGCAAATTTTGACAGGTTTTTCATCAATAGACCCAAATATATCTGAACATATATTTGATACCCATCATATTTTTTTTTTAACTAAATCTCCTTTTGACTTGTTAATTATGACACAGACAGATATTTTTTTACTTGGTCAAAAATCATTTTAAGCAGGGGCCTAAAGCCCCAGCCAAACACCATCTGAGCATAATTCTTATTTGATGATCGATCATAAAAACAATAACAGCGTCTTCCTGTGGTCTTGTCTAGATATAATTCAAATGAGGGAATTATAGTCCTTGCAAACCCAAGGAAAAGATGATACGTAATAAAGATAATCCAGCCTGATAATTACAGAAGCTGTTTACACAATTATACAAATGACAGAAAAAAATCAAACTAGTCAAAAACACACGTACGTGACATGTTTGAAAATTGTGATACAAATAGATTACAACACATCTATCTTGGCATTGCAAAAATTTAAGCATCGCTGGCCAGAATCTCTTCGGTATGTATATATCAAGCCGGGGCATTGTCTTCACCTATCACTGCCTCCTGTCAAAATTTTAATTTTTTGAAAACCAGCTGTGCTCGCTGGCTCTTAAAATTTCTCCTGTATCAAGCATTGGTGCTCTCCACATATTCCATTGCCTTTCTCTTAACATATTCAATACGGTCTTCATCACCAAAAGATTTCTCATACTCTAGATACTTTTTGAACAAAAACTGCATCAACAAGATAAATATATTTACTAAAGCAAAGTACAGAGAGTAGCCTCATATTAGTTGATAAACATATCAAGCGGTAATGTGAAATGATAACTATACAAACCTTCATCTTTTTTGGGGGAAGGCTCAAACTTATCGCTCTCTCAAATAATGAACGGGTAACATCCACGTCACCCAGTCGAATTTCCTATGAAGAAAAAACAAATTAGATGCTAGGTGGAAACAGTTTCTGCCATCCCGGAAAGAAAGCTTGCTTACTTGATCAAGATAAATGCTCCACAAATCTGTCCTTTTCGGATACTCCCTAAGCATTCCCTCAAACATGGAACGTCCTCTATCAGGTACACCGCTCTTGAATTCAAGAATTGCTGCCTGTGAGATAAACTTTATATGCTTATGCTTAGGAAGACTCAAAAGAGCACGGTTTACAAGGGGCTGAACACCATCCTGTTTTTTCTTTAACAGTATCTGAATTCGCCTCAGCCAAACCTATATTTTTGAAAAAAAAAAGAAGTGAAAATTCGAGATTCTTTAAAGGCGATCTACAGCAGTTGATGCTAGATAGCACATACCTTGCAAGAATGTTTAAACTTCTTCACCATTTTGTCAATAAGTTCGTCAGCCAACTTCTGCTGCTCCAGTCTTTCAGTTCTCTCATACATTCCAAGCAAAGCTAGATGCACTTTTTTAGGATCACAGTACTGCAATGCTCTCTGGAAAATTTTTGCAACCGCATCCTAGGGACAAAATATAAAAACCCAGTAAGTGCGTAGAAATATGTGGTCTTAATAGTGGAATCGAGAAAGAATTATATAGCATACCTCTGGTGGATTTCCATACTCATTCTCAAGATTAAAAAAAGCTACCCAGATATTTAGCTTTTCAGATTCTTCACGGATGTTAATTGTTCTCAGGGCCCTTCAGAGTTATATTCCCAAAAGAAAAAAATAATAAGTTAGAACTCACAGCCTGAAAGGTCACAAACTACAACAGTTCCTGTTGCAATCTTTGTATAAATGCATCTGAAAGTTTGCACCAAAGATTTTCATGTAATTGTTCTCAACAGATAGAGCTATAGAGGCCAAGGCCCAAAATTGAGGATATAAATAAACTGAACACAATATACAAAATAACAGAAAAAATATAAAGATATATTACATTCCACTAGCTAAGCTAAACAAGGACATTCCACTAAGCTAGACAAGGATTAAATTATTTTACCTATTCTTTTAAACTCCGTTGTAGAGATTAGTGCCACGCTTGGCAAGTTGGTAACAGAAAATAACAGGAGAAAGAAATGAGCATTCACTTGTTAATGGAAAGAATAAACCCTGGCTTGAACTTGTCATATAGAATGGAGTTAGGAATGGAAATTATACGTTCATAAAACATATTGTTTTAAATTTCGTTTTAATGATTTAATCCACCCCTGTTTCATTACAACTAAGCAGACACAACATAAGTTCCTGTAGATGTAAAAAGAACTGCTCGTGAATCAAAACTTTGTACCTCTCAGCTATTGACCGGGCCTTCTCAACATCAGATAAAGAAATCATAAACTCCATATATTTTATCCAAAGAAAGCTGCTATTGGGGGAATTTCTAATTAGCTTTTCAAATTCATCAGCAGTCCTCGGTATATCTTCCTCGATCAGTCTTTCCTCAGCAGCACTGATTTCTAGTTCCCTGCATAAAACAGTTCGGTGTCAGGAATACTTGAAGCTTTGGAAACTACATATTAAGTTAAAACTGATCAAACTCTGTGAAGGATAGTAATACCTCTCCATCTTTGCTTTTTTTTTTGCTAGTTTGTTTTTTTGATCCATGGTGTTGATTTTATCAACATGCTCAAGCCTTTGACCATCTGCATTGATACTTACAGGGGAGTTCTCTGCATCATCTAGGGTAACCTCAAGCGGAAGTACAGAAGCCCTGGATTCCACTTTCGAAAGAACTGATGCCCTGGGTTCCACTTCAGAAAGATCAAGAGCCTTTCCAGAAGCATCGTAGGACATTATATGTTCACCTTCTACAGTAAAGTTCTCCTCGGAATCATCATCAGACATTTGGTCTAATGGTGTTTGGATATGTGTATCATCACTCAAGTCTAAATCTTTCATCCCAAGAGAAATCCTATCTCTATCCCCGTCCACCTGGTAAAAACATGTAAATATACAAAATTTAAGGTGTCATGGCCAAAACTTGGAGCATAATCAAACAGCATTTAAGACAATCCACCTAAAATTTAACAGCTTAGGTACTTTGTCAAAAAAGAGTTTATTATTTATGTAATTTACAGCATACCTTCAAAATCTTTGCTGTGACTCTATCTCCAGCTTTGTATTTGGCTTCAATATTCTTAGTATGCTCCTCGGGAAGCTGCGAAAGGTGGCATAGTCCAACCTACGCAAGGGAAAATACTCGAGCATTACTTAAAAGGAAGTATGTGCATATACCTGAGATTTTTAGCATGATGCTGGAGAGGGAAAAATGTTAAACAAGAAGGCTGACGATGCATCTGAGGCATGACTTCGGAAAAGGACTATTCATAAATAATCGAATACGAAAAATGTCTAATCCACAATACACAAATTACGGTGTTAGAAACATGTCAAGTAGCTGTTAAAAATAAGAAGGTAATAGTTACTTACAATGTTTGTCTGATCGATAGAGACAAACAAGCCGTATGCCACAACACGCCTTATATTTCCAGAAATGATATCTCCAACTCTAAGACTACTCAAATTAGCTACGCCATTATTTGAGGCTTTCAGTGTGCTTGTTGTCCTAAGAGTGACTTCAATTCGCATTGACAGGGGCTCAACAGATATTACCCTGAAATGAATTGCTTTGGTAAATGATATAAAACAGTGTTGCACTTGCAAAAATAAGTCATGCGGAAACTTACTTCCCATTCACAAGCTTCCCAATTGGGAACTGACGTTCAGGGTTTTCAACAAATCCATCAGACAAATTTGAGAGAATTATCCTTGCATCAAACTTTCGCGATAGCATGATGAAACATCCTCTAGGTGTTACATTCTTGACATACCCCTAATAACAATTGCATAGGCACAAACAGATAATAGTTGGGACATTATACTGCAGAAGGTAATGATTGAAGCTAAGCCATTAGTCAAAATAGCGGCGAGACATAAATTAACCTAATAAAAGTTAGGACCGCTACATAGAGTGAATTGTTGATTGTACCACATATAATCTTAACATCTCTGCTTTATCCGTGATTGTTTTGCATGTTGACTATCCATTATTTTAGTGCATGATATCATCTGATTAATATCTAGTGTATGTTGTCTTTTATGGGGTTGTCTTATATCTGTGTGTTCTTGCCGTATTTCTTTTAAGCCGTTTAAGATGGGATCATTGTGGAAAAAGTGTCCCCACTCTTACCAAGTAGAGGTAAGGTCAGCAGACATCATAACCTTCCCAGACCCTGCTCTATGAGCAGAATACACTGGGTAATAGAAAACAAACTTAACATTTGCCTTTCAACATCAACCAAATATATCATAATGGCAATAATACGTATTGATAGGTTCAACTGGATGGAGAACAACTTAAAAGTTAAAACCCAACATATTTGAAATGCATCAAGTCTGCGTAAGGTCGGATGCAGAAGTAGATTTTCATAATGCATGCATATCAAGTACTGAGATCAATTAGTTTTGGTAGAGATGCATGAAAAACAATAATCTAACAAACAAATACAGGACATCAAGAATAAAGATGAATTCCATATTTGACAACTCAAAACCTATAAATAAAGTGTCCATTTATGAAGTACCTGTACAACTTCATTAGGATGAAGATCCTCCAATTTCTCCACACGTTTCGAAAGAGATTGCCTGAAAATTTTTAGCTTATCATTCTCTCTTGGAGAATATTCCTCAATGACAAGTATACTTTTGAAAAAGGAACAATACCCTGATAAGATATTTAACTAAATAAAAGAAGCCTATATTGCATGCCCTGCTTTTACTTGCCTTTTCTTGCTACGCGTCTTTACTTTTCTCAGGGCCTTACATAATATTGGTTTTATATTTTAAATAGAATTAAGTAGATTTACCCTTCAAATATTGTGGAACATGTACTCCAACACATAGGCATAATTGTTAATTACTACTCAAACATAAAGATGGGCCCCACAGAGTAAATGGAGCGCCAGAGCAAATAGTGGTAGTGGATTTTCTGCTGTTAATCCACTGAAGTTCTATCTTATTATCATTTTAGTTCATAAATCCATTCTTCTTATACTTGTCGTGCATTAACAAGCTTAACTATTCTTTAACGCATGTAAACAAGAGCAATTTTCAGGTAATGTCTTTTAAAAAGAAGTTGGAGGGCCCGCAGAGTAAATGAAGCACCTGAGTAAAGATTGCTAGTGGATTTTCTGTAATCCACATCTATCTTACAATCATTTTTAGTTCATAAAATCATTCTTCTATTACGTGTCGTGCATGAAGAAGCTCAAGTGCTTAACTATTCCTTAACATATGTAAACAAGAGTAAATTTCAGGTAACGTCTTTGTAAAAAGTTGGATCCTAAAACACAAGCATAGCAAACATACAACTGCATTTCAGATTATAGAAAAATACACAATATAGTAGACAGGAAACTAAATAAGTAGTATACCCAATTTCGGCTGGTTGCTGACTCTGCAAGGCGGCTGAAGCTAGGCGTAGTGACAAATCGATGTGAGTAGTACCCGTAACTGAGCGGCTAACTTCTAGGACTTTGCATGTAACAAATTGCCCTTCGCGATACCCAGATAATGGATCTGGTACCCAATCATCTGTCAGTTCTGTGTAATGAACCTTACCATATAGGTGAGGATCGATCTGCACAAGCAGGCCACCAATACCCGGTAAAATTTTAAAAATCCTGCCTCCAACAGCCTGACCCTCACGTAAATGAGCTGTTGTAATCTCCTTCGAAATACGGTTTGAGACATCTTCATTTTCACCCGCAGGAAAAATAGCCAATGCTTGCAGCACCACTCGCAACATCTTCTTCTCCTTATTAATACTCAGAATATAGCCAGTGAGAGCTTGACCCACATGAAAACGCTTCTGAAATTCCTCAAGTTCATTATGTTCAGATGCACTGTCAAGAACATACAGCTGAGCCCTTATGTCACGAGATATTGATAACCAAACCCAGTCTGTATCCACCCTATACACAAATCCTTTAACACTTTGGCCGATCACATAATTGAATTCTTCAGCTGTAATTTGGGCCACTGTGTCAGCTGGTTCTGGATTGCCAAAAAAAAAAAAACTCATGTTAAAATTTGTACAACGACTGTAATAATTTGACGTGAGAAGTTTCTTAAAGAAAGTTCATCCTTCTGATATGTGAATATGTCCGTATTTCACTTATACTTTACACTTAAAATCATTGATATGTGAATATGTCCGTATTTCACTTATACTTTACACTTAAAATCATATCAGGGTCATTTTTTTACTAATGAATGTGCAAAATAATATTACAACTTTGCAGTACATACTATAGACAGAACAATTAATTACATTTTTTCAAGTTAAAACGACAACGTAAAATACACTATCACAAGAAACTGTGCGCAAAATAAGAGTATCTTACAACACTTAACACTCAAGGCAGATATAGTATTAAAAAAAACTTGCAAAAATGAAGATAGTTCCCTATTGATAGGTATGCAGCTAATGGTTAGTTATCTAGCTTAGGCGAACCAATCACATTTTTTACCTGCAAGTAACGAAGGTTTGATAGAGAGCTCCCAGTTGTGGAGTGTTTTAGAATTTTCCAACTTCTTAGGCTTTGAGACAATCTTTGTAGCCAGCATCTGCCCGATGCGAAAGTTACTGAAGGGATCTTCAACATTATCATCACTTGCCTGAAAATGGACTGCCCAAAATTACACATGACAAATGACAAGAAAATATAATTTCTTAAAAAATTTAACCATGTAACGGCATATAACAATTTAAAACTCGTCTAGCCTATCATTACCTCGGTTATATGTACTCTCCCATGCCAACCAGGTCCAAATTTGACTCTTAACTCAAGAGGCTTTATCTCAGTAATCTGGAAACAGTTAAAAATTAAGTCAGAGAAGTGCATCCTGACAAGAGAACTAATAGGTGTGCAAATGATAACTTTTACCTCTGCCTGAACAAGGGATCCAACATCATAACTCAACTTTTTTTTCGCCCGCTTTGAACTAGAAGTCTCTTTCAGTTCACAAATAGAGTTAAGAAGCAGGAGCAATCTTCCTGTTGTTGATCGACTTGGAAGAGCCACTACTGTAGCACTTAAACTACAACAACAAAAAAACAAATCTATTTTCAAGGCTAAAAAATAACTACTACTGAATGAAAAACATGTCTAGCAACCAACAAATGTTAGTAATCAAACATTTTTTATTAGTATTCTTCCATAACATACAAAAAAGCAGGTGAGTAAAAGAAAAGGTAAAAGCCAAAAACTAACAATTGTGAATGTTCTTACCTTTGTCCAGGAACAAAGTGTTTAGGAGGCAACAACTGAGTGTTGTAGTCCTTTAATGATGCATAACCTATGGCAAAGTTATACTTGGGTATTGAAAGAACCTGAATCAAATAACGCGGACAAAAGAATATCAAAAACAATCTGGACTATTCTTGCATTGAAAAAGGTATAGCCAGGTCATATTATTACAAGCAAAACAAAAGGAGACACTTACCAAATAGTTCTCTTTCACAAGCTCAACTATGGCAGTTACAGCTTCTTGCACCTCCATGTCTGTATGTGCTTCCCTTTTACGTTTCTGAAATCAGGAAAGATATAAGGGTCATGCATGATTCTCTGAACCAAGATGGAATGTTAATATATGTGTAATTCTCTAATCTGACCAATATAGAGATTATTATCACAAGAAACTAACTTGAACAATGCAGAAAATACCTTCTTCTGAGACTTGATGCTAGAAGTGCCCTCTTTTAATCTATTAACTATATCTGGCTTTAAAGTTAGATCCACAAGGCATTCCATCTTCGAGACATCAAGAACCACAGCTTTAATGATTGAACCAGTCTCCACGGAATGTCCACCCACTGCATGAATTTGCGAAACCAAATATTATAATAAGAAAAAGAAAACAATTGTGTAACTGATGATTTCCCACACTTAAACGAACAACTTACATTGATAAGGTGTTATAAAGCCAAGAACATCATCACAATTCTTAAAGCGGATAACAGCTCCAATGTTTTTTGTCTCTTGCACCTCCCCCTCAATAAGACTTCCAATACCAAATTCTTCGACCCATTTTAACTCCGAACCAGTTGAGCTCGATAATTGCAGCTTTGCAATCTGAGCAACAGAATCAAAAAAATGAATGTGAAAAGGATACAACTGTACAGAGAGGAACTGTGAATTTAGATTCTGTGTATGCTCTTGCATACAACAAAAGACCAGAAAGAACACAATCTACAATATAGTAGATAAGGTGTAAACACAGAAAATGTGACAAACGTACAAAAGGTCTCATCTCTTTTTCAAAATTTGGTTTAGTACTCTACACCTCCATCTTCACCCTCTCATACATAACCACACAGCTCATGTATGAGGATGTATTTATCAATCAGGGCTGATTCATATAGAACCAAAACAATATCGAACCATGACACCACCATGGTACAACACAACAACACAACAACACAATCGTGCGTTGAACTTTAGTCACATTCATGTTGAACCTTAGTGGTTTATATACTTTTATGGTTCCCGGAGGACAGTTGTATATTTTTATACTTTTCTGTTTAATTCATAGACTAGAAATGTGAACAGAAAGAACCTGGTGTTGGTCATTTGAAAAGTCTTGGGAAGTAAATACTTTATTACCAACATAACGAATGACAATTATTACCTTTTCTTCCAAGATAAAATACTCCTGAATAAAGGACGCATCCGTCGACGAGCATATCGATTGCTTCAAAGATAGTGTCACTCTACCAGTTTCGTTGTTTACCTGGATAGAAAACAGAAGTAAAACTGAATTTCTGAAACATAACCAATGCCAACATTACACTCTCCGCCTTGTCACCTACCTCAAGTATGTTACTCCGTACAGATTGTCCAATGTAAAAGACTTTCGACAGATCAACCCTCCAATCATCAGTGGCCTACATACAGGAGAAGGAGCCACAGAATTAAGCAATATGCCTAAATGATAGTGAAACTTGTGTGTTCATACAAGATACAAAGAAATGAATTTTACCTTGCTTTTAGGAGCAAAACCAGTCAAACGCCCCAAAAAGCGGACAAAGCAACCATTTTCAATTATGTTGCACACATATCCCTGTTTCAAAAGCATAGTTAGATCATATGATTAAAACATAAATATAAAAACAGACTAGAAAATGCAAAGAGACTTGAGTTCTTCTATGTTACTAACAGCTCCAAGTTTCCAGAAACCTTTTTCCATTTTAAAGCAGGCATACACTATTCTTTATCATTCTCATTCAAAAAGTTTCACACCAAAGAAGCATATCTGACCATGTATATTCTACATGGAGGCACCAGATTATCTTACATGAACCACTGAATGAGGAAGAATTTGACTGATATCCAGAGGAAGTTGGTCGCTCAAATTAACAAGAGAATATTTGGCACTGAGAATCAAGCAGCTGCTTTCAACATCTAAAGCAAAGAGAAACGAATTTCAGATATATAAGCAGCAACTATACTCTGAGATAGAATTTTGTTGCTACACTTATAACAGAAAATCAATAGTTTTGTACATCCAAACTACAGAATGTGAAATTAATAAAGACTACAATGATCAGCGAGTTGAGCATTGCAAACACATCTTCATACACACTGTTTCCACAGTGTTACTATGCAACAACTCATTTTTCTTTTAACTTCCAAGTATAGGTCAAAGTCAATATTGGGTGTTGAAACATGATATATATTGTTTGATCGTCCACTTATAGAATATGGACTTCAAAAAGTTCATGGCTTAGTGCTTTTTAAAATTTTAAACCAATGTTCCGTTCTCCTAAGAATGTATCTCATCCAGTCATCCTTCAAGTAATATATTTCAATCTTTTTGTAATGTTATTAACTTCTGATTACAAATCTTGACTGTGCAAAATTGTAGACAACATTTACACAAAGCAAATCAATTTTAATCATCACAACTCAATTACTTTCTGCAAATCAATTGCGAGACAGAATTATAAGAATATAAAGCAAAAAAATAAAAGTAACTGGGAAAAAAGAAATAACGAGAATACCAATGACCAAGAGTCGATCAAATCGGTGTCCTGGCTTCAAAGTTAACTTCATCAAGGCAGCAAGCCCTGTAAAGCAAAAACCACAGAAAATTAGAAATCCAACTAATTAATGTAAGCAGGGACCAGCCAAAGCATACAAGCAAGAAGGCATATATCACCTTGGTTGTCAGCCAGATGTTCAGTAGAAAGAGTTCCTTTTGTGTAACCATTGACGTCAATACTAATTATAATGGTATTAGGAGAAATCTGTTCAACAACACCTGAAATGAGTCTTCCTGGTTTGATCACGTCATCTTCGGACATCCTATCAGTAGAAAAGAGAATGACCATATTAGACCCTTATTGGCCTACTTATTAAAATGTGGTAGGTGAGTGAAATTTGGGGTACGCGCAATAAAGGAAAGACCAAAATAACCATCTACATTATATATATTTAAAGGAATCAAACCTTGAAGACGACATGATAAAACTAAGGTTGATACGCCGTGAAGCAGGAAGAGAACTTATAACTCGACATTTCACCACCTCCTCAACATGATAGACTGAGCTTATTTCACTCCCTTTATCCAACCCTAGTTCAGATCTGGGTTCAAAATATAAAACTATCAGTTTTCAGATCTCAAATCTGTTATTTCTGGACTGAGCAAAAGAATGAAACCATGACAATGCTAACTAAAACAGTACACAATTACAGAAAATAAGTGACAGATTTACTTCATTCTTAAATAAAATTAAAGCCTGCACTAAAAACTAAAAACACATTGGCTTTGGTTCAAATTTCCTGTCATGAAGTAGAATAAATATCAACTATTGGCTTCTAGATAAGCAACAACAAACAATGATACCTATTAATATTTCAGCTTATCCATTTTTAATAAAAAGCTTAAAAATTTTCTAAAAAAGGAATTTGGAGCAATATTCCTAATACACTTTAACTTTAACATAATCTTATGCAGTAATCAAAGCAAGAAACAATAACAATGAGGCATGATGTAAAATCGAAAGGGTTATGAACTAACTTATATCAGGTCAGCAATGTTCCAACATTTCAAAATCATCATCTACACTAGAATTTACTAAACAGAGATAAGAGAATACGTCAGCTAATCTTGACGTTAGATAACTCGTCCTGCATATATTTAGACAGCAGAACCAAACTCGGACAGTCCGACTACATATGCAAGGCTTAGTACGAAAAATATGCTTCACGTAGCATCATATAAAATTTCACTAACCCCTATATATGCCTTAATAGATTAAGCATAAATACTATTTTTCATAGTAATTACTGAAGGTAAAAAGTAGACTATGATGAAAACCATAACACAGTAAAAAAATACACAAATAAAATATAGTCAGACTAACTGACTAATTAATCAATCATAAGTCTCTTGCCAACCTGGGAGCAAACCCTTGCACTCCATTGTAAAATCTGACAAAACAACCATGTTTCTCCATCTTCGTTATCCATCCATGGGTTATTAATCCTTCAGTTGCATCAGCATAAGAGCTAAGGATCTCAAGCTTTGATTTCACCTGAAGTAACAACAGAAACAATCCTAAATTAGCTTATAAACCATGCAGCTCAATAACAAGTTAAGAACATACAAAATGGACAAAAAACATAATCATACATTAGAACTGTATTTATAAAACTATACTAGGAATGAGCAACAGAAAACGCAAGGTAAGAAACGATAATTTACTACCAATCATACATGTAGTTCCAGAGTTATATGTATCAAAAGAAGTATAATGAACGTAGAGATAAGAACGAAAAAAACAATTCCATTCACGCAGAAAATGGATAATGAGAGAAAATAACATTTAAAGATTACTTGTCTTTAACACATAAAAAACAGGATTTTCAATATAAGGAATACAAACGAATACAAATAAAATTATAAATTCAAGAAAGGCATACAAGTGTTTTCTTGTGAGTAACAGTAATTCTTTTGGACTTGCAACCAAGAACACGGAAGATTAATTCTGCTCCAACCTGAAAAAGTTGACCAAAAAAGACAAACATCACAAGGGTAATTCGAAATATAAAACTCAAAGCCATAAACTAATGCCTGCTACTAAGTTACCTGAAACTTTTTCCTAGGCTTAGCTATATCGAGTTCCGACATATGACGTATAGGACAAAGTGCCTTCACCCCACTAGCAAGTTGTACAATGGCACCAAAACTATCAACGATAACAACTTTGCCCTTGACAACCATACCGGACTTAACATCGGAGTGGGTGAAAACAGACCCTTCAAAAGCACTAGTCTGCAAGCATTGAAAACCGGGGAAAAATACTGTCATTATTAAAAAATAGTAGGTGACATTATATTATATGAAACAACGATTAGATCCTAAATAAAATCCTAAACTTTATATGCAGGCCTCTGTTACAAAATTCGGCCTAGGCAGTAACTAATTGCCAGGATATTGTAAATATCGGACCATTAGGCTTTTCTAGAAACAATTTTTTTTTAAAGAGACGCTGATTCATGGTATACAGTCCTTAGTATTTGGATATGTACATAA
Organism: Anethum foeniculum; assembly: GCA_003724115.2. Classification (NCBI taxonomy): domain Eukaryota; kingdom Viridiplantae; phylum Streptophyta; class Magnoliopsida; order Apiales; family Apiaceae; genus Anethum; species Anethum foeniculum. Next base: position 13,152 of record PHNY01284673.1, on the reverse strand, counting down.
ATATATAAACATGAAACTTCAAATACCCCAAGAACTTGCATGCCACACCTTATAGAGAATCAGACATCAATGTTCCTACTTCCGCTATATTACTACTCCTACAGCTGTTTACGACCAAACTCGGGAACATGCACAATCTCGTTATATTAGAAATTAAATGTCTTCTCCAGCCACCCTTACCATAATATAAGTACTCCCTCCGTCCCTTTTTAGGTGTCACATTTGACTGTTGACCGGTCAAACTGACTAAAGTTTGACTGAAATTTATAAATATTTTATAATTGAAAAAAATAAAAAAAAAATTATATCATCGAAAAATATATTTAATCTATTTTAATATATAATTTTCAGTTTTTTTAAATAATATAAAAGTAATTTTTAATCTTTGGTCAAAGATTGGTAATTTGACTGATAAAAAAGGAAAATGTGACAACTAAAAAGGGACGGAGGGAGTATAAAATTGGGTCATTTCTTCTAGGTAGTCAAGTCTTATAGCCTTTAGAGTCATTTTACTACTTCAAGCCAAAGAATTATTGACATAAAATAACAAGTTAAATGCATTCAGGCCAATATACTTATTTTTGTTAGAGGCGCCAATGGAAATAACTAGGGTTTCATGAATAAGTTCCATATAACAAGGTCACTTTCAAGTGTCTACTTTTCAGCATATCTGCAAAGCATAGCCTAGTAGATACTCTTTTTCTCTTGATAACACGAGGTTGAGAGTTCAAGCAGCAGTGGAGGCATATGATTAGTGAGTTTTTACATTTCGGTAAATGACCATAACCAAAATAAATAAATAAAACATTTTATTTTATTTTATACTCTTAAAGTTTTGCCGAAAAGAATTCACTTGATTATATTATGTTAATCTAGCTTTTGTTTAGTAACATGATATCAGGCTTGAAGTTTGTCAATATTACATAACATGACACGTAGCAGAAGTTTAGTCTTTTCAGCATATCTGCAAAACATAGCCTAGCAGATACTCTTAATTCTCTTGATAATACAAGGTCTAGAGTTTAAGCCACAGTGGAGGCATATGTTAGTGAGTATTTAAATTTCGTTAATTGACCATAACCATTAAAAAAAAAGCATTTTATTTTAATTTTCACTCAAGTTTTGCCGAAAAGAATTCACATGATTAAATTATGTTAATCTAGCTTCTGTTTAGTAACATAATATCAGGGTGATATCTCTTGAAGTTTGTCAATATATAACACGACACGTAGCAGAAGTTTAGTCTTTTAGTAAACAAACCATCAAAATAATAATGTTATGGAATTAAAGAAATAAAAAGTAACCTTCAAAACACCAGTAGCTAAACCCTCCAGGTGCCTGAACCCAAGAATTCTTACACGAACATGACTTCCTTCCTTAAAACTTTTCTCTAATTTGCGAATTTCTTTGTCAGATGCATCAGACACCTGCAACCTTACTGTATCAGTGTCTCCCCTGCAATAATCAAGTATATTTGCGAACAATCAAACTGATACATCTAAAGATAAACTTACACTAACATACGCTGGAGTTGGGACTGGTGAGGAGGGAACTTCCAAAAGAAGGCCTAATCCTCTATCAATCCTGATCACCTTTGAATTATCAAAGATATCTCCTGCATTAAGAAGCTATTTGGCAGGTGTTATCAGCATATTAAAAGAGGGAAAATTATGAATATGGCAATCAACAGTGGTTAAATATGACATACGAAAGATGCAATTGCATAGTCATTCAGCAAGCCTAATAAATATTTACATTTGTATTGAATAAACCAGTAAAATTGTTTTCTCATTTAGAAAATGTAATGCCTAGTAATAAGGTTAGGTACCCAAAGGATTTAGACATAACTCGTAGCATCAACTACCATGTAACAAAAATAACTCCTAGGATATCCTTGTTTCAAACCCATGTTTAAAAAGAGGTTATCACGGTCAAAATACTTACTGCAGGTGGAGCTTTGTTTTGGACAAGACTGGGATTTAGAGTCAACCCAACAGCTCTTGTTGAAGGATCAACAAATAATATGCGCGCATTTACCTAAGCCAAGAAACAAAAGGTGGTTAAGTAATTATAATAATATGTACGGAAAATACACGACAAGATGAAATTGGACCAAATTCCAAAAGACAAGGCACATAAATATTTAATTTTTAAATCTTCACTTGATTATCCTGATTCTAATATTCTTTTTAAGGCCTCGTTTGTTTCGTCAATTTTGTAGTTACACATGGACTTGAACTTCCTTGTAACTAAGGATCCCAGATAACTAAAATGTTTGTGTTGGGTTTATTAATATGTAACTAGAGGCTACATAGTTAATTTTGGTAAGTAGTTAACAATTTTATATTAGATAGCTACGTAATTTGTGATGATAACGAGGGACCTTGGTAACTAAATTCCCATGTTTCATAGTAACTACAAAAACTTGGAATTTGGAGTTCCTTGTCCAATTTAAAATACAATAAACCAAATACTGTAACTCATTTTTAATCCAAGGAACTTCAAGTTACATAGACGAGTTACATTGAAACAAACTAGACCCTATGAAGCACGGGTGAGGGTACGGGGATACGCATTGCGGGGGTGCGTAGTTCGGCAAAATCAAAAATTTGGGGATTCGGGTGCGGGGGATAAGGCATAAGAAAATATTAGTAATAAATATATACATGTGTGTGAAATAACTTTTAATTTATTAATTTAACTATAGATGTTATTAAAAATACATCATATAATAATATATACGTTTAATTTTAAATTCAGTTTACTTCCGAATTATAGTAAAATAAGATGACACGCCACCTGGCGTATCCTTTACGTATCAGGCCACACCCCTTGCACCTGAATGTATTGGGTGCGCAGTACGCCGGGTGGGTGCCGCACCCCTGCTTTCAGACTAGACCTAAATCTATGACTCTCTCAAGACTCATCTACTTGAGCTATAAAATGAGTAAAAATTTTCAGATGATGGCAAGTACTAAAATGTAAGATCATATTTACGGCTCCATTCCACAATTACTTCTGCTCCCTAATTTTTAATTTTTACAATTAATCCTGTAGAACAAAAAGGAAATACTATACTGCTAATCCTGATCCAAGACCAAGCGAGAAACAATACACAGAAGATTTATTGTTGGACAATAAATTCCAGATACTGTTGACATTCATACAAATAGTCAATTCCAGATTCAGACTTCAATTTTTACCAAGTTATCTTCAATCAGCAGACAAAGTATTCATACTTTGAGAGGGGCCAAAAACATAAGCAATTAAGAAAACTTCTCAACAGCTAAGTAGAGATAAGCCAAAAATTACAGATGCTAATACCAAGACAAACAAGAAGGACCATTACCTTTTTATATTGATTGTACTCTTCTTTCCACTTTGAATTAAAGAATGGATTCTCCAGGTGAAACATATCGACCTGCAAACAGATAAAAGATGTCAGACTGAACATAAGCAACGTACAAATACTCCCAGAAAATATTCGTGAACTTACTGTTCCCGAGAAGTATGTAAGGAATGATAACATGATGCCATTCTCAAGAGTTGATTTTACATGAGCATTGACCATCATCCCGGGAACGAGAAGATCAATTGAAATGCCCTTAATATCTCTAGTCTACAAAGAAATTAAATTTTCAATCTAAGTAAGACATTGCTAAAATCAAAGTTGATAAGTTAAATACTGCAACAGGTAACGTAAGGCAAAACAGTTTGACCGCTTCCAGAAGTGACATACCAAACATTTAGACGTCAAATCACTATCTGAACAGAGATAAACTACTTTTCGACTTCTATCAACACTCTTAACAACTCCTTGCAAGAGTTTTCCGGTGTGCATAATAGCCCGTCTACCTGTAAGGAGATGACAGGATCCGATTGAAAATGTATCAAGATAACTAATAAGTTACATCTCTACGATAATTTGTATGAAAGTTGTGGATATGTAAGAACCGCAAAAGAGGAAAAACAACTGGAAGCTGGAAATAATCTGAATTTTGAGCCTCACAAAAGGCAAGAAATACTAAAATTCATCTGTTTCAATTACTCAAAAGCTTGATCAATTGTCAATTTAAATAAAAAAACTTGGGGAATGTATAACAAGACAATGAAAGTGGGGGAGAAACAATTCTGAACAATCTAGTACCATAGTTACATTTTATGTCCCGTAATCAACTCAAGATACTCAACAGAAGTTCCAATGGACATGATTCTTGTCACAAACTGTGGACTGCAACTACATTCTTGGAGTAATGTTATAGGAAAGTAAGCCAGGACTCTTTATGATACTTTTGTCCAACAGAAATATTGAAGCCCCTAAATCGCTACCAAGCAACATTTAACACATCCTCTAAACACAGGAATAACTACATGCAATTCCATATTTAAATAAAAAGTATTTGTGTTTTGTACGGCAAGAACCAACAAAGGGATCTCCATCTTACTATTGGGATTATTTGGGAAATTAGACCCGTGTTTGACCCTCGACATTATTGTTAAGGTTACAGACCTTACTCAATTGATTAGCTCTACCATACAAGGGTAGCAATAAGCTTGTGGTCCAACCGTCCAGGCTCTCTGTTTTAAGAAAAGTTAATCCAACCCAAAGGCAAAGAGAACTCCTAGTGATAGGGGGGGAAGAGAAGGTATCTGTGCTTCTTTAATTGAGACTTGACCCCTCAACCTCTCCCACTGGAGGGAGAGGGTGTGATACTGCTGGAGCACTGCCCCTCGGTAATATAATGCTTAAGTTTTGCACTGCATATCAGTTCTATTGTAAAATCTCTACACTTCAGTTAGATATTTGTTACGAGTTTTAACATGTTTATACATGGCATACTCTGGTTCTCTCCGATCCACAAAGTACCTATCAATCAAGGCTTACTTAAGTCAAATATAGTTACCAACTACTCACAAAACTGATTGTAGGGATCACTCTTAGTCATTCATGCATTCATCTAATCAGCAAAATACAGATAAAACGATCCTGCCTAGATCATTACAATCCTGCACGAGTATATCTTCAGATCTATTTTGCGAGTTTAAAACCTTTTACTTATTGAAGAAACAGGACTTCAAATAAGCTGATGATCAGTAATTACCAGGCTGAATTTCCTCTGACATAAACCCTGTAAATGAAGGCAGCCCAAAATGAAGCATATAACCATGGTCTTCAATGCTTTTCACGTATGCGCTAAGAACCTTCAATAAGTAGATCATAAGAACCATAATATGAATTAAAATCCTGTGATTGACAATCATGTACCTCATTTCTAGGTCTGAATCTATCTATTACACAAAGGCGGGTCAAGCAGACGAAATATATTGTAGATGAAATAGGCAGTACAGTCCTTTTCGTTTAACCAATGACAATATACAATTTCTGATCTAATAAATCAACACTTGCCAGCTAGTAAACGAGACGTATCCGAGCCATTTAACTATGAGTCTAAAAGAACTATATATGAGAAAGTACTCGAAAAGAAGATAATAAAATTAAATAATGGCGTACCATTCCATCTTGAATGGTATCTAATGTTAAACTCTTGTAAAGCAAAGACAGACGCAAGGATAGCCACAGTTTTCGTTTCCCTTTGTCTTTCTTATCATCGTCCAATTTCAACACAATGCATGGAACCAACTGCCCAATATTGTAAATGGTAGATAAAATATGTCCTTCTGGTTCCTGCATTTAGGGAAGGAATAGGGCATAATCCTATTAAAAAGGAAATGATGTACAACAACCTCCTTCCATTTAACTTCTACTTCTTACGTCCACATTAAGTCATAAATTAAAATGTTAAATAGAATTTTTAAAAAAAAGGTTAGAATTACGAAACAGATATCAATGTAGGTACAGCATACCCCTCTTCCTTTGTTATCTGAAAAGGAATCAAGTGCTTCGCAAGAACGAACTAACCCACGCAGTCCCCCTGGCAGACCAACCACAATATCTTTTTCATTCACCTCAGTAATTACACCCCAAAGCTTCATCCCAGGAGAAATATTCTGCAGAATGATGCAGAACACGACTAAGACATTTTATAAAAAAATTACACATATAGGAAATTTTATAATCATATTTACAAGAAGAGGTATTTACAACAAATACTTATATTTGGCAAAAGTGTCCCCTGTTACCATATTGTTAGATATTATGGATCCATTAAGATTCCATGCTTTTAAATGTAAGAGTAAGAACCAATGTGTAAGATAGAACTCATAGCATGCAATTAACTACGTGCTGCATAATACTGTTCATCAAAAGGAAACTTCTTTCAGCTGACATACTAAAAACTAATTTCTAAATGAGAATTTTGTGGAATACACAGGAAAACAAATATAGCCTGAGAAAGTATTCAGATAGATCAATGCATATGCAGCAACTACCATAAAGAGATAAACTCATTGCATGACATACAAATTTAATGTCATCGTCCAGCACTGTGGATATACAAATACTCCCTCCGTCCCACTTGGTTCTTAACGTTTGAAATGGAATGTTCGGCACGCATTTTGAAGCTCTAACCTAGTATAATTGCATAAATTATTTACGAAATTTTTTTTTTTGAATAAAAATTAACTGTCTAAACTTTTATTCAAAAAAAGAAAATTTTAAAAATAAATTATAGACCTATGGTAGATAAGAGCTTTAAAATGCGTGCCGAGCCTTCTGTTTCAAATGTTAAGAACCTATTGGGACGGAGGGAGTACTAATTAATAAAATTAGATGCATTGCATTATGAGGGTGTGACATTCTACGTACACCTCAAACCTTTTTAAGGATCGCACACAGATAAATTTCAAATATGAAGTTCACGTAGAATAATTCTAAACACAGATGAATCATAAGAAGAAAAGAGTTAGCTTCTTAATTACAATATACACCCTACTGGTTACATTAGCATGGAAAGGCCTATTCGTGCATATATAAGCATCTTCAAGCCGTGTTTAGAAGGGAGGGAAGAAAATGATCAAAAAAGAGTAGAGAAGAGCATGATAAAAATATCAACGTCTACATGCGTAATCACATTGCCAAGGAATTTCGTCACAAGTTAAATAAGGATCTATAATAGAAAGAGGCAGAGAAAGAAAGCCAATTGGTCAGTCCTTAATTGGCATCATCTGTTTTTACCTCTTCATCTAAATTAAATAAATTCAAATTTAAAGGCGTGAAAAAACTTCTGTCAAAGTTGCACATTATGCCCATTCTGATTCTCTTTTCTTTTATTCATTTTCTTAGTCACTTTCTGTAAATTAATTCCTCGGTCACCCACACTCCCAACACTATGCAAGAATTCAGTTTCCTTTTTAAGCTATACTCAAACAAAATGATTGACTAACAATCTACAGAAAATGACATCAACAAGGATACGCAGCAACTAGTCATGGCCCATTTCAAATTCAGGAAAGAAAGAAAGCCACCAAATAACTTCATTTCTAACAAAACAAACAAATCCGCAACAAGTTCACTCATTTAGTAAAAAAAAAAACAGCTCAACTAAGTGTACATATCTACTCCATTTAAGTCGCACAGCTAAACTGCTACTCACAACATAAGATCATTTACCTATCAAACTCTTACCGAACAAAATGTACTTCCATTACATATATACTCGAACTAACAAAATGTACTTCCATTACATATATGCTTCGTAAATTCGAACTTAACAAAATGCCCTCACTAATCACACTAACTTATAATCAACAATATAATCTTACTAAACTCGAACTAATCAAAACCACACGTACCTTCAAGGTAATTCTATTAGCAAACCTAGGTAATTTTCCGGAAATTCCCTCTCCAAACAATGATCCTAATTTATCATCCTCCGCCACGAAACTTCTACTCTGCACCTTACTCTTCCTCTTCTTCAAATCTATCACCTCCGAATCGAACTCCTCATCGACTTCTTCTCGAATTTCGTTTCGCTCCTCTCTCGTCAGCGACCTCCCTCCACCTACACCACCACAATTCAACACATACAAAACATATAAATATGATATAGACACACAATTAGTAAGTTAAAAGGTGAGGAAGTGAAAAATGAACCTCTAGGGAAGTCAGGAACGTCGTCGTCTAGAGGAAGAGGAGCTGGTTTGGAAACGACGTCGTTTGTGCGTTTGAAAGAAGGATTGTGAGGCTTTTTTAGAGCTTTTTCGGGTTTATTTGTGGTGTGTTTTTTTGCCGGAGGCGCCATTTTTTGGGTTTACAAAAAGCCGGAGGAGGCTTAACAAGGGTTTTAGAGACTGAGCGGTGGTTATGTTTTGAGTTGTGTATATATATGTATGTATGTATGTATGTATTTTAGGGTCGTTTTAACGGCTGGAAACCTACTGGACTTTTATGTTTTGTTGTTTGGGCTGATTGTTGGGCCTTCTCTATTTGATTTATCCACTAATTTTATTTATTTGTATTAATTAATTGTCTTTTTTGTTTGTTTTAAAAAGGGTTATTTTCTAATATGTCCCATCTCAAAAAGTGATTTATAAACATGTCCTATTTTCTATTTTAATTGCAAATATGTCCTAAATCAATATTTTTTACTAATTTAAATTTAACCATGATTAACTTCACTACTACTCATTTTTAAAAGACTTTTTTATCCCTCTTTGTAATTTAGCAAAAACACATAATTATATTTTTTTATTAAAAATCAGGGTTTAAAATAAAAGATGATATCAAGACATATTATACACCCTGGTATACCTGTACCTCAATAGTTTCGGGTATTGGTCTAGTAAATAGAACATGTGATCGTACATATATTTCTCTTTCAGTTCTTCTTGAATGAACGTTGCCTGCATATAACAAATACCAAGTGCAAACTCTATGTAGATGACATTATGCAAAGAGTTAGGGGTAAAAGAACATTAACAAGGACTTGGTTAGCCTTATAAACGGACCTTAAATCTGAACAAAGTTGTTATTTTTTTTACTTATTCGAGTGTTTTTAAATTTAATTTAAAAATAATATTAGAAAAAGGTAATATTTTTGTGTTAATCTAACTTATGGGTATTCTAGTCACATTTAAAAGATATATATTATTTTTATATCTTATAAATATTTATATGAGTTATATATAAGTTAAAGTTTAACTATAGGACATATTTATAATTAGTAAATAAAGTGGGGCATATTAATAAAGTAACCCATTGAGTTGGGACATATTAGACAAATTCCCTTTTAAAAATACAGTATAGTTGACTAACTTTTAAACCTCGCTCAAGTTTTAAAAAAGTACCAAAGTAAGTGAAAAAAAAAAATCAACTAACAAAATTTTCACTCATATTCAAGGAAGTTAATAAGAGTGAAAATTTTATATACTTTACTTAAAAAAGAAAAAAGGATTTAATTGTCATTTTTATAAAATATATGGTCCCAAATGGCACAATCTTAAATAACGGATTAATGGCTCCAAAATATTACCAATACACGTTTTGTATTTTAATAGGAAAACATAACTTCTAATAGCGTTTGTTGTCTAATTATTATATTCCCTCTTTATTATTCACTCATATTCTTTCAGAAATAGACAGAGACAGCGAGATAAAGTAAACGAGGGGTGTTGAGCTCCGGCCTAAATTTTTGGTACCATCTTTGTAAACGTGGATATTGATGTATATATTTCAATTGCTCTTTCTTAAATAATGTTTTTACTTATTAGATCATGTATGAAATTTCAACTCATACATGTATATGTGTATGTATCCATTTTAAACATTTTGAGTCTAGTGATTTGTAGAATAAGTTCTACATTTCTTTATACTATTTTAGTTTAGTTTTTACTGTTTTAGGGTTCAATTGGGGGATTATGGGTTGATGATGATGATTGTAATTGATTTGTTTGACTAATGATATTGTTATATGTAAGTTTGTAATTCATTTGTTGGGATGATGAATGTTATATGTAATTTTATTGAGAACATGCATTTTTTATGAAAATATATAGTGACATTTATAATTGGAAAAGCTAATAATGACGACTATAATCGTTCTTATAAGACTGATTTGGTTGACACATCTTCTTTGTTGTCGCTAATTTGTGTATGACTATTGATTCGGATTGAATAATGTGACTTGTACGCTAGTATGTTGTTATCAAAGCGAGAATGTCATGATTATGCAAAAGTATAATACTATATGGGCATAGATATGTATGTAGTTCACTTTTAGAGCACTTGAATTATATATATTGTCATTTCTTGGAAATAATGTTAGTCTACTATTATGACATTTGTTTAAATATAATTTTGTTAACACCAGATGCATTCAGGACTGCGGGATCCAGGTCTTTTCATCTCCAGTCTAAGCATAGATCCACATAAGTATAGAGAGTAGGTGGTGCAAATGTCCAAAAATGTGGGCGTCACAATCCAAATAACACCCAACTCCTGATTTACACCAGCATATGATTTCCATATTATAGTTTACTGGATTCTATGTTGATTCTAGAATGTTTTCATTGTAACTTAATTGGAGTCTTATTTCAACACTAGTTGAAAGATGGATACCCGAGACTTATAAATTTCATATGCTTGTGGGAGAGAGTACTATAACTCTTCAGGATATTGGAGTTCTTCTAGGCCTTCCAGTATATGGGAATTCTATTATTGGTGGTATCACTCCGAGCCCTGCAATGTCTTGGGTTGATATTGTTGTATCTGTATTTGGACACACGCCTCCAGCAAAACAATTTATTAGCTCTAAATTACAGTTGAATTGGTTCGGGGAGGATGTTACACACAGGTTATCTGATCATGCATCTGAAGAGGAGTTAAGGCATTATACTAGGTGTTACTTAATTCGGTTGATTTTTTTTGTTTACCAATCATTATGGGGGATTGGTTCATTATATGTGGGCAGGGTTACAAAAATCACCAATTTCTACGTTTAATCGTTACACGGCATGTCACCGATCTGATAAATTGTTAAAGAAATTCTAGATGTAAATATTTCTCATCCTGGTTTATTAGTTTTGCTCACTTGTTTAAATCTACTTCAAGTTGTTGAATAACATAAAATCAAGCTGGGACATTGCTCTGACATCTTAAAATTTTAGATGGACTGGTTACTTAACATGGTATCAGAGCTCGGTACATGAAGGGTCTAAGGTTTGAGTCCTCCTACCTCCAATTGTTTAATTTAAATATTCAAGGTGTTGATAATTGGTATATGTTTGGTTATATATGTTTTCTGGTCAATTGATACGAAACATATAGTACAACTACGGTGAAGGGGGGTGTCAATAACATAAGATTATGTTGTGGCCTTCCGCTGACACCTTAAGATTTCAGACGGACTAGTTACTTAACACAAGTTACAAAATCTTATTTTCAGTCCATTTTAACTTTTTGATCAACTATTACCCGAATGCCTCTTAAATATACAATCTAACAACATTCACCGCTTTGACATTTGTACAATTCGAGGCTAAAGGGAGAAATTATTAGTGGAGATATTCGTTTAACAATATGAGAAAGAAATTTCGACAAGTGTTTTGGCAACATTGTACCCTGTTCGACAGTAAAATCAATTCTTTTTCCATAGACATCCATAAGCAAGCATCTTTTACCTCTTTTTAGTTAAAGTACTAGTTGTTTACAACTAGATTTTGAATTAGCAAAACTCTATTATGTACGTGTACATCTTTATACTTTTTACATCATCTTCTTCTTGTGTGTTTCTTATTTTCCGAAAACTCTTTAAATAACTTTTCAGAAAAGACTCTGTCGGACTCCTTCAAGGTATTGACAAGTATCTCAAACTCATGTACCTACTTAGTCATAGATTTATTATCCACCAGCCTGAAGTTAAGAAACTTAGTCACTGAATACTTTTACAAACCTTGAAAATCTATTATGTCTCATTTAACCTCTCCCCCCTACAAGTTAGTATTGTAAGCATCAGATGAATAAACATCAAATAAAGTGTTTGTTAAAACTGCTAGGATAACATCCCGAGCCATTCCATCGTTCATAGTCTACATTGCATAAGCTGTCATGATTTCAGCTTTTACTTGATTAATAACATATGAATTAAACTCTACCACCGAGCCTTTTATCTTAGCCACTTTTCTAGTCAGCAATAAAATCTATAATAAAAAGATAAATAAAGTTCTCACCAAGTTGCCTCACGTATGTGAGACAACGTGATATTCGTTCAAATCACCTTTCGACTCGAATCAGTCGATCAAATCGCCTCACGTATGCCAGATAATGTGATATTCGTTCAAATCATCTTTCGACTCGAGTTAGTCGGTCAGACAACAACAGCGCCACGTGAACTTGTGAGGCTCACACAAACACCATTTCACACAAACATTCCACTCATGATAGTAATTATAAAGAATAATAACATAAGATATTATATAAACTCACGACCTTTTCCTTATTCAATGTGGATAAAACTTACATAATCATTTTAGCCAACCAACTTTGCGTGAATTTATTTACGAATTCAGCTAAGAAAATGTCTTAAATCTAAATCTGAAACTTTAAATTCTCATTGAGTAACAAGCTCCAATCATTAATTTCATGGAATTCCATTAAGAGCCTACTGAAAGTAGGACTCAAAGTTTTTATTTCTAACACCCTTAATGAATTATAGGAGATACCCCGGTCTCCTTGCATATATTTTTTCCAACTAGCCGCTCAACTTCTTGAACAATATTAGAGTTTAGAAGCACGGATTATATTTCTCCATTGTAACCGTCCGTATTATTTTTTGAAGTTAATTTTGCGTCCAATGTCGAGCCGTCTTGAGAGGTCTTACTCCGTAAACAAAAATTGATTGAGGAGTATGAGCAGAAGTTTTGGCACTCCATCAGTTAAATGTTGTCAATTTAAGTATTTCCAACACTATTAAGATCCAAAAAAGATTGTATTGTAGGTTGTAGCCCCACATTTTAATATAGTTTATACAAGTTAGCTTGGACCTTAATATCCATGTCTGGATAAAATCTGTCTCAATATCTCATTACTGAGTTAAATGTTGTTGGACAAAACTTAGAAGAGCCCGGAAGCGTAGCCTAGGGCTGTCAATGGATCGGATTTGGATCGGATCGCCCTTGATCCATATCCTGATCCATTTAATTTGACCGGATTCGGATTCGGATCGGATTATAGCCGGATTTTTTAGAACATGATCC
>PHNY01284659.1:18366-32264 GCA_003724115.2 Anethum foeniculum | reverse complement strand
TTTTCAACTACAACATGTTACCTTTTTTATTTTTCCTAAATAAAAAAGTTTATTTTCTAAAAATATCATGTGCAAATCTATTTAATAAAATAGAATAATAATATTACCCTCACTAATTGTCGTACAAATCAATTACTCATTTTAACTAAAACATGTTACCATTTTTATCTTTCTCAACTAAAATATCTATTTTTCTAAAAATATCATAGGTAATTATATTTAATAAAATAAAATGCTGTAATTACTAATAACTCCTATTTTAATCATAATTAGTGTATATAAATCGATTACCTTTTTCAATTAAAATATGTTATCTTTTTTATTTTTTTTAAATAAAACATTTTTTTCCAAAAATATAACGGGCAATTCAATTTAATAAAATATTATCTATTTATACTTCTATACTATATTATAATAGACGAAACATTAAAAGTTTAGTAGTTAGCCGGTAGATCGGTCGATTAGTACGGTACTTGCTGAAATTACTTAATTACCCTTAATTAATAATTTCATTATTTTTACTTAATTATCCTTACTTATATATAAACCAATTACTTTTTTTAAGTAAAACACATTACCTTTTTTATTTTCCCCAACTAAAACACCTCTTTTTCCAAAAATATCATAGGCAATTCTATTTAATAAAATATTAAAATTATTAATAACTAACCAATTAACTTTTTATAGCAAAACATATTATCTTTTAATATAAAATAACAAAACTTGCTCTTTTTACGAAAACAACACTAGCAATTCTAATTAATAAAATAAAATAATAAAATTATAATTATGAATAATTAACCACTTACCTTTTCCAGCTCAAACACCTCATTTTTTAAAAATATCACAAGCAATCCTATTTAATAAAATAAAATAAGTATTTTCTATCTATTTATCTACTATCTATCTATCTATGTATGTATACTATATTAAGTAGTTTGGCAGTCGGTCGGTTTTGTAATTGCTAAAATTACTTAATTACCCTTACTTAATTATTCATGTTACTTTTATTTTATTTACCCTACTTAAAATATTTTTAGGACGTATTTATTTTAAAAATATTTTAATCATAACCAGTATATAAACCAATTACCATTTTTAACTAAAAGAATTAATTTTTTCGAACAAAAACACTTTCTTTTCCAAAACTATCCAGGGACAATTCTATTTAATAAAATAAGATATTATAATTACTAATAACACTTATTTTAATCTCAATTAGTATATAAATTAATTTAAAAAATTGCTACTTTTTCGAAATAACAAGGCTAATTCTATTTAATTTCAGTGTAAATAAAAATTAAAAAAATTATGTAATACTAAAAACAATCCGTGCATCGCACGGGATATAAGCTAGTTTATAATAATACTTAATAATAAGTTTGGAAGATAGTTGAGGCAATATATTATATTTAATTAGTAAAAATGAAGGAAAGAGGTAGTGGAAGGTGATGTGGCATGTACAGGGGATCAAAATTGATTTTCAAAATATTGGGTTTGAATTTCTCTCACCTAAAATTTTTTAGGTAAGGGGCCTTTGGTTGGAGTACTTAAATTTTGTTTGATTCCCTAAAATTACACATGTGGCAAAAATATAGGTAAGATGATTGGTTGGTTGGAGATGCTCTTACAAAAAATAATTATTACATTAAGCAAAAGGAAAAAAAAGGAACACTACTACCTCTGATGAGCATTATTTTCAAGTTACAAAATATTCAACTTACCTACATAATTAAGATTATCAATTTTTGCATAAATAAGATGTTAATGTAAGATTTATTAAATAACTTTAATGTAAAATTTGTTTTAGTAAAATGAATATATTAATTTAGCAAAAAAGAATATTATATTTTATTGAAATAATTGAATACAAAGCTTCCACTAGTGATCAAAAAGTCCAAGCTAACGTATAGCATTGAATGCAGCAACAGATACTATTGACAAAACTGCAGCAAAAATCCAAGAATTAAACAGCAGAGATGATCTAAAATTAGGATGCATACCGTGATCCTCTAAGAAGCCAACTCAATTAGGACTGTACACAACTACTACTACATGTATACTTTTGTCTTCTCTTTACGAAATAACTCCATTACCCCAGTTTTAAGGTCACGCATATTCACAGGTTCACACACAAATGGTGTGTTATTTTACCTATGGCTTTACTATATTTAGCCTCTTATGGTCCCATGGATTCCGAGAGAAACGCAACCACAGGGAAATCATCAACTTAGGCCCCGTTTGGCAAACAAGGTTTCTGCTTATAAGTAACTTATTTTTTTTCAAAATTTCATATTTTTAAAATTTTTTTCAAATATAAATATTTGTTATAAGAATTGATAATCAAATCTTATTTTCAAAATGAAAAATAAATAACTTATTTTCAGAAATAAGATTTGCCAAACGGGACCTTAAATCTACCAAACACATTGAAAGACATAAGGAAAAAATTATATTATTTAGATCATGTGATGTATACACAACCGAAGTTGAATCAGACTGTGATTTCAGCCTACTCGTGTTTACACAGTTAATTTGTAGTATTAACAATCAGATTAGAACCATTCTATAAGCTAATCTACCGAAAACAACTTATCTTCTACCCAAAAATGAGCTGAAGAAGAATTTATCATGCCTATAATAGTTTGCCTTTCGATGAACTTATCATATAAACAAAATCAATAATCATATCCAGTGATGTTACAAATTAACGCTAAAACCCGTCGTTTATCATACAACCCATTCTTATACATATTATATATTCAACGTATCTAATTAATATATCTAGTGTCTAATCTCTACTCATCACCTTGGGCCTATTAAAGTACAAATCTAATGATCTGTCAAGAATAAATAACATTTAATGCATGGTATCCAATAGCCTCCAATTTTTACTCTTATGTCATGGACTAATTAGCCTCTTTACCTTTGCCCTTCTAGTATAGCTCTGCACTATCTGCATCCCTTTTTTTTTAAATTATTTTGTCATTGTCCCAAGATTCTCCACACCATCCATTATAAATCTTCTAGCCTTCTCTGTTCAAAAAACCATCTTCAGAAACACATAATATGGGTTATATCTTTTGGGCTCTTCTCTCACTTTTCCTCCAACTCCCATCCATATTAGCTCAATCACAAACTTACATAATTAGAGTCCAAAATGACTTGAAGCCCTCTGCTTTTTCTAATGTTGAAAACTGGTATAAATCTACTCTTGAAACACTTGATTCCTCTCAACTAATGAAGGAATCTGAAGAGTATTCCAATAATCAAGATTTTCTCCACATATATAAAACTGTTTTTCATGGCTTTTCTACTACCCTTACCACTCAACAAGCCCAGCAGCTCAAAACCCAGCCCGGAATTCTTGCTGTCATACCCGACCAACTCCGCCAAATCCAAACCACTCGCTCTCCCATATTCCTCGGGCTCGAAGGAAAAAATCCCTCAGATTTAATCACAGAATCTGACTCCGGTTCAGATGTCATAATCGGAATATTCGATACTGGTATCTGGCCAGAACGTCGTAGTTTCCATGACAAAGGCCTTCCTCCTATTCCCCCACGTTGGAAGGGCGAGTGTGTTGAAGGTGAAAAATTCAAGAAAAATCGCTGCAACAAAAAATTAATCGGAGCAAGATATTTTAGAGCAGCTTATGAAGCCAGTATGAGAATGAAAGAAGTGAACATCAGTGGCGAACTTAAATCGCCTAGAGACACACAAGGTCATGGTACTCATACGGCCTCCATCGCTGCCGGCCGAGAAGTTAGTAACGCCTCTCTCCTCAGTCTTGCAGCCGGTGTTGCCATTGGTGTTGCTCCCAAAGCCAGAATAGCAGCATATAAAATATGTTGGAAGAAAGGTTGTTCAGACGCAGATATTCTCGCAGCTTTCGATGCAGCTGTTGGAGATGGTGTCGATATAATTTCGTTGTCAGTTGGTGGCGGAGCACTTCCATACCATCTTGACCCGATTGCGATTGGTTCGTACGGAGCGATGGAAAGAGGAATAATTATATCTGCTTCTGCTGGTAATGAAGGACCTGCTGCACAATCGGTTGCAAACGTTGCTCCATGGATCATAACTATTGGTGCTAGCACAATTGATAGGAAATTTCCAGCAGATTTGAAGCTGGAGAATGGCGAAAATTTCACTGGCGCCACAATTTATACAGGTAAGGATCTGCCATATACGCCAATAATTTACGCGGGACATGCTTTTATTCGTAAAGAAGGGTTCAGTAATTTCTCTGGAGGAGTTTGTATGCCAAAGTCTTTGGATAGTAATTTGGTTAGGGGAAAAATTGTGATTTGTGATCGAGGTGGAATATCACGCCCCATGAAAGGTGAAACAGTGAAAAGTGCTGGTGGAGTAGGAGTGGTAGTTGCCAACTTGCCAACAAGCGGAGAAGGATTGGTTGCCGATGCCCATATAATTCCAGGTTTATCAATTACTGCATCAGCCGGTGATAAGCTCCGATCATATGTTAAAACGAATCAAAATCCAAGAGCTAGTATGGTTTTCCATGGGACTCAAGTAGGAGTGAGACCAGCACCTGTTTTGGCATCATTTTCAGCTAGGGGACCCAATGCTGAATCAATTTATGTTTTGAAACCCGATATAATTGCACCAGGCGTCAACATCCTTGCTGCATGGCCTGATAACACGCCACCTACAGAATTGTCCATCGACACACGTCGCACTGATTTTAACATATTGTCCGGGACATCAATGTCGTGCCCACATGTGTCGGGTCTTGTTGCATTACTCAAAGGAGCCCATCCTGATTGGTCACCAGCAATGGTCAAATCAGCGCTCATGACAACGGCATACACAATGGACTCCGACGGAAAGCCTATAAAGGATGAGAAAGCGTACAATGAGTCAAGAATATGGGACATGGGTGCTGGACATGTGGACCCTGACAAAGCCATTGATCCAGGACTAGTTTATGATTTAAAAAGTACCGACTATTTGAGTTTCTTATGTTCGTCGAATTATAGTCGCCACGAGATACGATTAATCGCTCGACGATCATTAAGGTGTAAAGGCACGAAACAGAAGCCTTGGGATTTGAATTACCCAGCGATTGTTGTTGCTTTCGAAGAATCTGAATCGTCAACATTTGAAGTTGTTGTGAGAAGAACAGTAACACATGTTAGTGAGAATGCCTCTAGTTACATAGCAGAAGTTATTAATCCGAAACATGTGAGAGTTACTGTTGATCCCTCAAGGATGAGATTTACAAAGAAAGGTGAGAAACAAAGTTATACAGTTCGAATTTCGGGTAAGAAGATGGGAGTGTCGGCAGGGAGTATGTTGTCGGAAGAGGGAAAACTGATATGGAGAGATGGACATCATGTGGTGAATACACCTCTTGTAGTAGTTTACCAGAAGCCTTTGTTTTAGAATCTAATGTAGTGTTTGGTGAAATGTATGTAGAAATTATCATAAAATGCTTAGACTACTATCTTCAAGTTTCTGGTATAATATTAGTTTGTATTTGCTTAAAATAGTCACTACATTATGGCTCATAATAATGAGTAGTTTGCTGCAAAGGCAGTAATCAGTTAAATGAGTTGATATTTGTCTTCTTATACTCAATTCAAGTAATTTCCTATCAAGCTAAATCGAACTCGAAAAGTTTATCCGCAAACAATTAGGGCCTGTTTGGCTGATAAGTTCATATGAACTTATCAACTTATTTCGGGAAAAAATTTCACATTTACATATTAATTTTTAGAATTAAGTATTTAAAAATGAAAAATATTTCTTATATGCAAAAACTTACAGAAAATAAGTAACTTATTTCAGAAAAAAGTACAGTTTGATGTACTTTTTTCGAAAATAAGTAACTTATTTCAGAAAAAAGTACAGTTTGAAAAATATTTCTTATAAGTAATTTATTTCTGACAAATAAGATTTGTCAAACGGGCCCTAATTCATATTAGGCCCAGGTTTTTGAGTAATAATTTGTTCGATTAATTCTCATTGGAGTATTACAAGGAACAAGTGATGATCAATACATACTTCTCTCTAACTGATGACTGATTATCACAATTCACAGGACAAGTTATATGAGCATAGCAAATGTGTTGAAGAAAAGCATTTATAAATACAAAAAATTGAAAGGGAGCTGAATTGTCACATACCTGGCGCTGGAAGTAGAGATGCACAAAAAGTCCATCGAGCCAGGCTTTATCCAGGTCTTAAAAAGCCCGGACTTTTTTAAAATGGATCGGGCCGGGCTTTTTTAAAAATCGGGCCGGGCCGGGCTTCCTCCAAAATATGAGGTCCGTTTTAGGCTCGCGGGCCGGGGCTGATCGGCCTTTATCCTGGCTTTTTTTAATTTAAATATTAAATATTAATTTATATTTTGTGGCTCGATTTGTGAGTAGTTTAGGTACCGAAAAATAATATACCAAACTATAAGAAAGAGTAGTTAGATACCGAAACAAATAATATTCTTTAATATTATATTCAATAGTTAAAGCATATTCTTTAATATTACAGTCAACGATTCTTTAACCTAAAGCACTAACGGTGTTATTTACTGTAACAAATAAAAAAATTAACCAAATATACCTTAATTGCTTCTAATTATATAATATTGTTTTTAAAATTTATTAAATATATTGTATATTTATAAATTTCATATAAAAAATCGAATTTTTATCTGGGCTTTGCCCGGGCTTTTATCCGGGCCGAACCGGGCTTTTATCCTGGCTTTTTTAGAACCGGACTTTTATCCGGGCTTTTTTAGAACCGGACTTTTATTCGGATTTTTCGAGTTTCGGGCCGGGCCGGATTTTTCAAGAAAAAGGGAGGCCCGTTTAAGGCCCGCGGACCAAGTTTTTTACCGGATCGGGTTTTTCGGGTTTTTTGCCAGATCAGATTGGATCGGATTTCGGGTTCGGCTCTGACTGGAAGCACCGCAATTGATTACTCCTGCAAACAAAAGAAAATATCCCTGGTAAAATGAACACAATAATAAAATATATTCTTATGAACAATTTATGGTACAGATTTTCTGAATGAATGAAATAGTTACTGTACTAGTGGTTTTTTGTTTAACAACTTTTGTTTTTAGGTAATTAAACTCGAGTCCAAGTAATTAACTAGTTTTGGTAAAACAAAAATTTGTGATCTAAATTAATTTATTGCTATTAACAATAAAATTAAGGTCTTGAGAAATTAAAAAAGTTTAAATTTAAGCATATTTGCACAGAGGCCCCCGAATCTTTATCAGTGGAAGAAATTGAACTCGAAAATTTGACAAACTCTTAAAAAAACTAGAAAGCTATGCGTTGATTTTTTCTTGAAAAAACTAAAAAGGAAATATGTTAAGTTTCTCTAATAAAAATCACTAGAAGTAGCTTATTGGGGCACTTGGGTGTTGGGCTACTAGTAATCAGGGACAGCTATACATTTGAATTGGAGGCCATTTTGTTCTGTTAAGACCAGACGAAAGCCCAAAATGAAATATTAAACCCTAGGCCCAGGAAACAACAAGAAAGCGAAATATAAAGTGAAACCCTAGCCACTATTTCATCTTGTTCAGTTTGTTAGCGCAGCTGCGGAGAAGAAGAAGAAAAGAAGAAGATGGTGTCGCTGAAACTGCAGAAGCGTCTTGCTTCCAGCGTTCTCAAGTGCGGAAAGGGAAAGGTTTGGCTCGATCCAAATGAAAGCAATGAGATCTCCATGGCTAATTCTCGTATGCCTCTCTCTCTCTCTCCCTCTCCCTCTCTCTCTCTCTCTCCCTGACTCTCTCTCTCTCTCGCTGACTCTCTCTCTCTCCCATTCTTTCCCTCTCTCTCTCTCTCTCTCGCCCACTATCTCTCTCCTTGTTTAATATTATTTTATTATGTCCTTTTCTTATGTTCCATTCCTTGTGGTTCCTTATGCTATTGTTGTGTTTGGTTTAATTTGATTTGGTTCTGTCATTTTGGTTGTTTTGTATGTTAATACTCGTGTGTGTTTTAAGGATCTGTATATAGTTTGGGATTTAATTCATTTATTAACAGTGATGAAATGATTATCCAGTATGCACTATTGATATTGTAATTGTTTGTTGATTGTCTCACGATATGTTTGCTATTTGCTTTACGGTGTTATTATCGAAACTATTCATTTTATATGTTGAAAAATATATTGTTCATTTGATTGATTGCCAATTTGTTAGAAAATGCAAAATGAAGTATTTCTTAGTCTTACTAAGAAATCAGTATTACAGTCTAATAGTCTATTACACTGCTTTTACAGAAATTAATGAAGATAATTTATGTGTTGGGATTTGTATCACAGTCTATTTTGTTGGATAAAAGTGATACTGAAAGTATAAATTGGTGAAGCGGGCAACTTAGTTTTGGTCTAGGATTTATTTGTCTAAATTGTTGTTTCAGTTAATGACATTGTCATGTTTAAGGTGCCAGAGTTGATCTTTTTTTTTTTTAATTTGTTTACCGTGAGCAGGTCAGAACATCCGCAAGCTAGTGAAGGATGGGTTTATCATTAGGAAGCCAACCAAGATTCACTCCCGCTCCCGTGCACGTAGGATGAAGGAAGCAAAGAGGAAGGGTCGTCATGCTGGATATGGTATGCTTTAATTAATTTGGGATACTTGTAAAACATTTTATTGAAAATTTATATAAAGCATTAAATATTAAATTAAAATTATTGTAATCATTTAGTAATTTATGTGAGGAGGCAACAAACAAATCACATTAATGAAAGCATTAGTTAGATACAATTGGAATTTATGTCGAGTCATTAGGTAAAAAAAATTGCCCAGGTTGAAGGTAGTGTCTTCTAAAGCATCTAATTTAGGCCAGATTCTGATCTTTAAATTTCTATATTTATCGTAAGTAAAGTGTAATCTTTTAAGTTTGAAAATGTTAGTGGTAGACAATAATGGTTCCACAATGGATCCAAATGCCTTGATTTACAGCCACTTCTCCGGGAATAAATTGTCACTCCTAGCTCTTCTCTTTTAGTGTTAAATGCATATTGCATTAGATGTAAAATAAATTTTGCATTTACAGGTCCAGCAAGTAAGTATTAGATATTTGTTTTTAATGAACATGAGCATTTTGTTTATAAGTTTGAAAACTTGGGGGAATTATCAGATTGTATTTGTTTGAATAACTTTTGCATGACTAAGTTGAAATCGTTACCCACTTATAACTGGATTCCCTTGTAACTGAATATAGGTAAGCGAAGGGGAACCAGGGAAGCCAGGTTGCCCACAAAAGTTCTATGGATGCGCAGGATGAGAGTTCTCAGGCGCCTTCTCCGCAAGTACCGTGAAGCGAAGAAGATTGATAAACACATGTACCATGATATGTACATGAAAGTTAAGGGTAATGTCTACAAGAACAAGAGAGTGCTGATGGAGAGTATCCACAAATCCAAGGCTGAGAAGGCTCGTGAAAAGACACTCTCTGACCAGTTTGAGGCTAAGAGAGCAAAGAACAAGGCAAGTAGGGAAAGGAAGCATGCTAGGAGAGAGGAACGTCTTGCCCAGGTAATGAAATGATGCTCCAACCTCTAATTTGAAGAATTAAATGCTACGTCCACTGATAGCTTTTATAGATTGTAGCTAAAGCCTACAGGTAGAGATTTTAGTATGTTAATTTTTTGTTTATGTACAGGGGCCTGGAGAGAAAGCACCACAAGAGCCTGCAGCCGCTGCTCCAGCTCAAACTCAGTAAGTGTTCCATTTTGTTTTACCGTTGAAAGGGATACTAATTTGGTGTTTTATTTTATGCAGCAAGTGTTGTCTAAACTAACTTCTGTTTATGTTCAGGCCATCTAAGAAATCAAAGAAGTGAGGAACTCCCTGTAGTAGCTTGAAGGGGAATTCAGTATCAGTACTTGTTTAGCTAGTGTTTTTGACCAGCATGGTGTTATGTTTTTGTCTTTTCATGTTTAAAATGTTGGTTATATTGAGATGGAATCTGAAATATAATCTTAATACTCTGTTTGAGACTGTTTTTAATTTTAAATATATTGTTCTACCTTCTATTTATGTGTATCTAATTAAGCTAGCTGTTATCCTGTTGAAAATTGCAAACACATTCCATTATGTGTCTAATCATGCTCGCCGGGATTATACGTTTAAAAGAGCATTTTAAAGATAGAGGGCCTGTTTGCAATGCTGGAAGTAGGATCTTCTTTAATTCTAATGATGTTCTTGGTGGAATTCAATTTTTTTGCTTTTGGCACTTCTTAAATCTCAAGTGGGGGTGCATCTGTGTAGAGTTTACTAGTCTAGATGACCTTGCTTTTCGGATGCAAAATACAGTTTTGGAAAATAAAAATGTGATTAGGAAACCGTAAAGGCCGCCTTGTAGTGTGCTCGTAAGATTTAGGTTTATACACACAAATGAACTTGCTTGAAAAAGTGGATGCGTTCTTCTGAAGTGGGTCTCAAACTAAATTCTTAAATGCCCAGATACTGTATGTCAAGAGTATTATTGAGCCTTTTTAGAGCTAGATCATTACCAACCTGCTCGATAGATGTACACTTTGGTTTAGAAGTAAAATTTAAAAGATTCAACTATAAGAGTCCGCAGTGATACTAACACTTGCATCGAAATACATTACGTCAGATCTGGTATATTATCAAAATAGACCGTAAGAGCAAGGGTAATGCTAAATGCAAAATAATTATAGTTATTGTTATAATATAGCATCAAAATATATATTTTGGTGCCAAAATAATAGTTAGAACTCCAATACTAGTTTCATAAATAGTTTCAAATTTATTTATAATTTCAAATTTATATAAATATTTTAGCTTACCTTGTTCAATATATTTATAGTATTTGGTGATATACAATGAAATAATTATTTTATTTTTTCGTCCATTTTTAGTAATGTATGATGTGACAAGGATTGATGCATTCATTTCAAATATAGAAATCAAGAATGTATATACGCATATTTGCATCTAGATATGACAACCCTTTGTAGTTGAGTTTTTTTTCCATTTGATGTTATAATATAGTAATGGAACTAAGTATAGCATTATAATATAGTAATGGAACTAAGTATAGCATTGCATTTGAACTTGTTCTAAGAATTTTGTTGAGCCTTTTTTGAGCTGGGATCGTTTCTAACTCTGCTCAATAAATGCACACTTTAGTTCAAAAATAAAATTTAGAAAATTCAATCTTACGAGTCTGCACCATTTGGGCACACCAACACTTGCTCCAAATTAAATTACATCAAACTTGGTACAATATGAAAATTTATTGTGAATTTTATAAATTGAGACATTACTTTTAAGTAAAACGATTTCATTTTTGTGTCCCAATTTCATTTGTGTTACATAAAAGGTATCTTTTGCATAAAATTCATTATGTTTTGTAACTGGATATAGTGTGATTTTTATACTTCGTTTGAAGTAATGAGTTGGAGATACTCGTGGGACTAGTTCTGCGATTCATTTCTACTTTGAAGAATCTTATAAACTTTAAAGTTGGCATACAAGAGTTGATCATGGACATGTTTGGGGTTCCTTATAAGCAGTTTATAAATTGAAAAATGCATGTATTTCGGAGGGGGTACGTCGCAATGCATATCATTGTGATTTGTGCATGTTAGTCAGCGATGTGAAGATCCGTAATCTTAGAACAGCATGGCTGCTAAATTCAACAATAATCATCACTTAATGGTCGAAAGTGGGCCTGAAAAACTAAACCTACATTATGTGTTACCCACAGCACCATCAGTGAGCTAAAAGCTTCTCTGGTTCCGTGGAACGTAAGTAGCTATATAATCATCTCTTGTAAAGAGTCTATGTCCAATAAGATCACCACTACCTCTGTGAGCTCTCCCTTGCATCACTGCTTGTTGGATCGTTGGTTCACTTGCGTTATTACATAGTCCAAGTCTCACAATAAATGCAACTTTGCTACCTTTGCCTAGGCCCTCGCTCTCGATCCAAATGTGACCTCCCATGAGATTCACAAACCTAGAATACCATGGCAGAATGAGAGGAACACTTAGACAACTATTGAAACAATTGTATATGCCAAGAGGTTGTATTGAAATATATCCTCTTGCAACCAACCAACTCCTATTCTATGTTTGTTTTGTTTGAATCTTTGTTTTACACAAATCAACTCCCATGTCTAAATCTTTCTTTTATAGGATAAAAGAAACTTGTTAGAACTTGGGGATTAATTAAAAAGTAGTATTATGCCATATCTTGACCAAAAAAACATGGCAATATGGCATTAGTTTTTTGGTTAAAAAACAGCAGGTACAAGGATAACAGAGATATGACTACTTTGTACGGGTTATTATCCTTGGACTATAATCACTCTCAACAAGCATAGCCTAACTCTTACCTTCTGCAAATGGCAAGTCCAAGTCCGGTGCCTGTATTGCTTCGAGCTGAAGCATTTTCGGCTTCTAAAAATTTGGTGAAAAGGAGCGGAAGATCTTGAGGAGTGATTCCACAACCGGAATCCTTCACCTGCAGATTAAGAAAGATATAAAATGGATTGTTAAATAATATGAAGCATCTACGCGAGTAATGGAAAATTGAAAATTGAT
This sequence comes from Anethum foeniculum, assembly GCA_003724115.2. Taxonomy (NCBI): domain Eukaryota; kingdom Viridiplantae; phylum Streptophyta; class Magnoliopsida; order Apiales; family Apiaceae; genus Anethum; species Anethum foeniculum. Next base: position 19,700 of record PHNY01284659.1, on the reverse strand, counting down.
ACACATTTATTTTACGGTTTCTCCTGATTTTTGCTCTTTCTTTGTTACCAGGGTAAGTAAAGAGGGAATTTCCCATTGCATAAACATATAACAAAAAAGTACTTGGAATTAAAATTCCTGACCTGCACTAGTAAGTAGAAGTGACTATCACTTGCCACAGGACAGAATTCCGGATTCCCCAAGTATTTATAATACTCCGGCTTGGCAACAGAAGCTTCCACTGAAATATAACCTTCCTTTGTGAACTTCACAGCATTTCCCACGACATTTAAAATAGTTTGCATAAGCCATTTATCATCACCAACAGCATGGACAGGTAAATCCATACCCAATGTCAAGTTCGTTGACAAGTTCTTTACTGAAGCAACAGGATTTATAAGGTTCATGCTCTGCACACAAGTGAAATATAATAATCGTATTATGAAGGCATATAGAAGTAATATCTATTTACCTAAATATATGTTTTGAGTCTTACCTCTCTAAATATGTCATGCAGATTGAAAATTTTATTATCTAATTCTAGGCTACCATCTTCAAGTCTAGAAAGATCCAGAACATCATTTATGAGTGCTGCCAGGAGATTGCCGCTCTTCAGTACGGTCTCTATCATCATTCTTTGGTCTGGGGTTAATTCTGTTTCTAGTAGAAGTGAAGATAAGGTGATAACTGCATGCATAGGTGTCCCCATCTCATGGTTCATCACAGCTAGAAAATCATTGCGAGCACGAATAGCCATCTCCGCCTCTTGGCGAGCTAAATCCAGAGCAACATTCTGCTCCATGAGCTGATCACGTGCCCGCATAGATTCTTCCAGAATTGCAGCATGTGAAAGAGCGACGGCTACCTGTGAAAAGAGTATGGCAGATTGAGCACAAGTATGTTCATAGAATCACGGTTGTTTACTTTGGATAACCTTTGTGCCTTTTTTTCCTTCTTTTTACTGAACTATAAAGATTACTGTACCTTTTAGGGAGCAGGGGGGTGATGAGATGTGAAAGACATAGCTTAATCTAATTTTAGCAATTTCTATGGCTATTTACAAGATTCATACAAGATAATCAACAATGCATATCCAGGTCAGAAAGGAACACAACAAGGATTTGTTTGATTTTGAAACAAAAATGAGGAAAATAAATTGCTTATTTGCATGTGTTTGTGAGAGCTATAATAAAAAAAATTGATAGTATCTATTAGCCATTAATTCGTCTTGGACTGTAAGGTAGGCTCTACAACGATCAGCGGTATGAGAGGGAGCATATTTTCTTGAGCACCTTCGTTTCCCATGAGGAAACATATATGTAAATGAGATGCTCCTTGTTTAAGCAGACATTGAT
>PHNY01284659.1:3742-18295 GCA_003724115.2 Anethum foeniculum | reverse complement strand
GGGGGGGGGGGACGGACTTTGCCGCATATGAATATATCCCAAACTTGGGAGACAACAGGAAAATGCTAATTTCTCGTCCCATATAGAATTTTATTTCCCCCCAAAATTCGCTGCCGGGTAACAAAGAAACTGATAATGATAACTACATGTAATCCCTAAATATGGCCTTCAATACTTGTGAAACAGCTCTGATTTCTTGCCACTATTCCAGACTTTATATAGTAACTATCCAGCTTTCAATTTAGACAGGAAAAAAGACATATAGATGAACAAATACAAAATGAAAATGCATAAATGAGAAAGAAAAGTCTATTTGAACTCATAAAGATGAGTTCAGGTACGTGGTGTAAGATAGAGCATATATTTCGCTACAATAATGCTATTATTACACCACCAAAAACTACTTTAACATTCTAATTTTTACTTGTTTCTAGCCTTATTACTTCGCTAAACCACCCAAAACTTTCCCCAAGAGAGTGTTCAGCAAAAAGAAAATAAAGTACCATTTGATGTTATGAAGCTAGATTAATTCTTTGAAATAATATCAAGTATCATGAGTATATATTGACCTTATTATTAGTTCCTCAAGATATCTAATTATATAAAATATATATAATCAAGATAATGGTGGGCTTTTTGAAATTATTTTAATTAATATACATTCTTTAATTAATTGTCAATCGAAAGGATATGATTCTCCTGAATAAGTAGCTTTAATATTCAATATACATATATGGTCTTTGTCTTATATACAAACTAATCTACCCTGTGAACTACAAGCCAGTAAATCGTATAATTATAATAAAAATATCATATATTATTTTCCAAGCTAATCATTCTTTTACCAACTTATGGTGAATCATATGTAGTAAATCATCCAGGTTTTGTGAAGTCTGTAGTTAAGATGGCATGTGAACCATATAGTTATATAGGTTTTTCTTCAAATGGGAACTTCTTAAAATGAGAACCGTGAGAACCGGTTCTTAAAATTAGTGATCTTTATAAAATTTAAAAATTTTGGTTTGCACCAAATCACTAATTTACTGATTCGAAATTTCAACTTTTCGAAAACTTACCAGTTTCAACTAGAGAAATCACCGGTTCCCACCGTTCTCATTTTAAGCCGTTCTTATTAAAGCACAATCCTATATATGTATATGGGTTCTGGTCCAGACAATCGATTGTCAGAGATCAGGACCCTATATGTATTGGGTTGAAGACTGTCACAACTTCTCTTTCGAATTGGTAGGATTCATTCAAACAATTCAATTAAAAGACTTGGGTTTGTTTAGCAGACACACTAATTTGACTTGTTGATTGAATAACAACTAATCTTGTACTGACTTAATAAGTTGAACTTGAAAGGGCAAGAAGTTTAAGGTTGTAATCGGACTTTACACAAATTAATATGACCTACACAAGTGACTTCTAACACTCTTTTGTTATTATTGTAATTTAAAAATTTATAAGCGAGACTATAATTTGAATTATCCAAGCAGATTATGGCTTACAAGTCAAAGAAATATACTTCAATTAACAAGTATCTCTTTAAGGTAAGCCAACCAGACCTGTAAAGGAGTACAATGACTAACAGGTGTTTTTACCATAAATTTTAGCAAAGACTAGAGAAAACAGAACAACCTTTACAGGTCAAATACAACTACAAATGTTGCGCAAAAAGAACATGTTAATAGCCGAAATTAGTTGGTTTAAAGGAATAACAAGCAACATAGTTGAGTTGATACAAAAAGGACATGTACATCTAGCTGCAGTAACAAAAGGAAGTAGACACATACCTGATCAGCAACTACTTCTACGAGTTCCAATTCATGGTCACGCCACTTTCTTACTCCGTTCAGAGGAAGAATCAAGACCATCACAGCATAACGTTTTGCAGGCATTTCAGGCCAATCATTAACTTCAAAATCTGAAAGATGTAAAAGAGGTACACGAACAGCAACAACCTCAGGTGGAACGTATGTTCCAACATGTGTTTTGATCCCTACCAATGGGCATGTATGTGGGATTCGTATTGCATCAGCACTATTGAAGACTTCATTTACTATAGGAAGATTAATCGGTAGAGTTGAGCCAAAGGGAATCAGATTGTTTAGGGAGTAAGAAAGTTGTAAACTTGAACCCCTTTGTGACGGCATCCACAGCGCACATTCCTCAAGATCTAGAGTCCTGCCTAGCTCAACGAGGGTAGTCTTTAGTATTGTGTTTCTGTCAAGAGTGCTTCTAATCTCATGCGTTAGCATTCTGACATGTCTTCCGGTTTCTTCTTGCTTAATGATTAGACCCCTCTCCCAGTCAAGCGCTTCAGCCTTCTTCCTCAAAAACATTTCACGCTTTTTGACACTTAACAAATCGGGGATAATGTGCACAAGCGTCAAAGCTGTTACGCATGACACGAAAGCAGTAGACATTTTTGCCACAGTCATCACTATTACTACAGTTTTAGAATGCATTGAATATGTCCACAAACTTATAAAATGGGTTGCTCCACACAATACAATGAATGCACCAAACAGCACTAGAACCCATCTATATGGAAAGAATGCTGCTTTCTGGACAAAATAAATAAGCTCCAAGGGGATAGAAAAATATGCAAAGGAAATAAAGAAGTCTGAAATGTACTGATATTTTACTAGAAGGTCATCTGCAGGCCACTGAGTCTCAAAGCAGTCGCAAGACTCCATTTCCCAGTAACACCCAAATGAAGCTGCATAAAGTGAATGTCAGTGGTGAATAAATACATAATTTTCAATTCATAAAGAAGATATTAATCTTCTGTCAAATTGTGAAACCTTATAAAACTAAAACACAAGGAATTTTATTAAATTTTAAGATTGAAGACATGTTGACACAACCAAAACAATTTGACTTCGGAGAACCACTTAGGCATTTAAAATCCCTGTAACCTTCTCAAAATAAATCGGACCAAAAAACAAACAAAAAGAGCAATCACCCAACTTAAAACATTACACTTTTTAACACAAAGGAAAGGAATATACGAGCGTTCGATCTCGAGCAAATTTTCTATCCCTTTCATGACAATAACGATCTCATTGTGGCCATTTGTACAAGACAATTACTTTGAGAAAGTTTTCATGCCATAACTTAAAATATAAAATTATCGGTATCATGGACTTATGGGTATGGAGACCCATGACAAAACATGATGCATCTCATTTATACTCACAAAGATCAATAACTCTTCTGACTTGTCTCACAACTGCTGGAGCTAATAATATTCAACCAAACAACAAACCTCTCAGTTGCAGAAAAATTTAATCCAACAAACTAAATTAATCAAATTCTTTGATTTGATGCAAGTGCAAACACATCAATGGTGAATACAATAATTTTTTAAAAAAAAGTGTGAGTGTGTGTGTGTGTGTGTTATTCAGCTTACCTTAACTAATCACATTACTGCCTTTAAATTAAAATGTATCCCCATAAAATTTCACAGTAGCATCATTGAATCTTGTCACACATACTAGAGAAATTATATCCTCAACAAGCTCCTTACTTTATCTATACACATCAAAGCACCATTTTCTATAAAAATGGCAATCAGAGAATCACAGTAAAACTCCAACAGATTGCAAAGAAAACTTAAACACTAGAAAAGTACAAATCTTGCAGCTGACAGAATGAACAAGAAACAACAAGGAACATTCATTTTAAGTTTCTGATAATTTAATAGCCTAAATTTAGGTTGGGTTAGGGAGGGATGATGCATATAATAAACTAAAATGATGATAAGAATAATAGAAAACTAGAAATTTAAACAAATAAAGACAAAAGAGAGAAGGATTTGCACTTACCTCAATAAGAAATAATGTTTAGTTTAATCTGTTTTCTTGCATTTGTTTAAGTCTTCATCTCTCTCTCAGTCTCTCTCTCTCTCTCTCTCTCTCTCTCTCCGGGTGATCTACTATTACTTGTAGAGAGATTAAAAGAAGAGAAATATGTGCAAATGGAGTAAAGTGGAGGGAAGCAAAGTGAAGAAAATAAAAAGAAAAGGGGGGCAGGGGAGACTCACGGACAATAAAGAGAAAAGAGTCGCACGTGTGATGTGAGATTAACTAATGTCTATTTCGGATCTACTAACGGATCTTGTCTCAACGCTCTCCCTCCGATTGTTTTAGCATTTCTTTTCGACTTTTTATTGTGTGTTCAAGGTAGGGGTGAGCAAAAAATCGAAAAAATCCGAAACCGAAATCATAATCGCTGAAAATTGTTAAAATTTGAATCGCAAAAATCCAATCCGAAATCGAAACCAAAATATTAAAAACCGAAACCGAATCCGATTCTCCAGTTTCGGTTATAAGTGGAAACTGAACCGAAAAAATCGAACCGATATTAAAAATAAATATATATAATATTTATTATATATGAATTTTCCAACATTAATAAATACACATATTAACAAAATTTACAAGTAGTATATTTATTATATGTGTTTTCCGGAAAAAAAGGTATTATATAATAAAATTGGAGGGGTTACATGGGGTCTTCATTCTTGGGATCTTTATTTCTCGGTACTGGGTCAACGAATAAGTTTTAAACTTTGAAAGACCAAACCAACCCTATCATAGTATCTCTTGGTTGCTTTTAGTCTGGTAGCTACTCTCTCTGTCCCATTAGATTCTTTACATTGAGAACCGTGCACTCGACACACATTTTAAGGCTCTTATAAAATATAGTTCCATAATTTATTTTTTAAATTTTTTTTTCAGAATAAAATTTAAACTATTATATTTTTATACAGAAGAAATTTTTTTTATAAAACTATACTTTTTATGAGCCCTAAAATGCGTGTCAAGTCCTCCATCCACAGCGTAAAGAACCTAGCAGAACGGAGGGAGTATAAAATTCTCTTATCAATAGTAAATGAGATTTTTTATTTTCTTAAATTTTGTAATTTCTTTGCTTAAAAATTATATTAATTATATTTATTTTTTCAATTTCATTTAAGGCGATTTTATAACGGAAACCGAACCGATAAAAATCGATCCGAAATTTTTAAAACCAAAATCGAACCGATGACTTCGGTTGCGGTTTTAAATTTTAAAAACCGAGAACATGCGGTTTTGGTTTCGATTTTATCTTAAAACCGCCCCGAACCGATCCGCGCTCCCCCTGGTCCAAGGTCACGTATTAGAGAATTTAGAAATTTAGGTTGCGTTGACTTTACGTGGATGAAATGTAGGAAAGAATGGAATAGGAAGAAATGAAATAAAGAAGTAACGGAATGATTATTTTATTCTTGCGTTCATTTGTCATATATTTTGGAGGGAATGGAATGGAAAACGGGAACAAAAAAATCTCGACTTTTTTTAGAAAAAATGTTGAGAAAAAAACCAAAAATTTCCTCGGAAAAAAAAAATAAAAAAGAAATTTTCTCGAAAATAGTTTTTAGGAAAAAAAATTCGGAAAAAAATTTCCCGAAAAAATTCTCAAAAAAAATTTCCTCAAGATTTTTTTTAAAAAAAATTCTCGAAAAAGGTTTTTCGGAAAAAATATCCCAAAAATTTTTTTTGGAAAAATTCTTCAGAAACACTTTTTTGAAAAGAAATTTTTTTTGATTTTAAAAAATAAATTGATCATTTTTTACTATTTCAAGAAATTTAAAAAAAAATTAAAGTAGATTAATAATTATTACTATTATTTTTTTAATAATTTCAGTTAATAAATAATTTTCAATTAAAATCTATATAAGTGTTGCTATCAAGATGAGGAATACTACTGGAAGGAAAAGATTAATCAACTCCTGCATTATATTTCTCGAACTTATGTTGTTAACTTCATCTGGCCTGAACATGTCACTGTCTCCAAGACTCTAACATGATTAACATCAACCAGTCAATTACTGTGTTTTTATGTTTACTTCACATTAATTAGTTAGGTTTCATCTTTCCATCCAAAACTCACATGTTATACATATTTTTGTTTTTTTAGAATAGAACCTGCAAAAAAAAAAAAGAATAGAACCGGCAAATTTGAAAATTCAACTCTCACCTCTTCTCTTTATGCTTAAAAATTTAGTACACAACTCCCACGGTACTTCTAAATTTATGTTCTAGAGCAGTGCTCAGCAGTCAGCTCATAAAAAATTAATTCAATCGATATTTCTCGTCCTTAATTATCATGAGAGTTTGAGCAGTAAAAGAAAATTATGCACAAGTGAAAACGAGTATTTTTTATGAAGGAAATTATTATATGAGGATTCAAAATTCGAAGTTGATGGCTGCCCTGCCAATATAAGAGTGCGATTCGTAGAATCAGAAAATAATAGCATGCCAACCAAAAGACATTGAACAACACAAGACAGGTGCAATGAACGAGCTCACGCCTACTATAATTTTATACAACAAGCTTCCTAACATTTCTTCACTGTCCCTACTTGCTTTTTTCATTCATCGCCCCTAATTCCCCCCTATCATCCTCACTCCTATATAATACAAAAAGAAACTCTCAGTTTCTTCCTTTGATGTTGTCACTTACCAAAATTATTTATCTTAACGGGAGACCAATGACTATTCAAGTTTCTAGATAAGTCAGCAATTCGGACTTTTATGAAATTATTACAAGTGCTAATTAAATTATATCTTTATTCAGTATAATGATTATTTTATTTAAAAACAATACAAACCTTAACATAAATCAATTAGAACCACAATTAAAAATAAAGTAAACATATAACATACCAAGAGGAAAGACGCATTGTGTTTCCCCCCACAAAACATCTTCCTCAGTAATCAATATGCCCTATTTCATTCGACACTTTGTGACATTTGGCTGGATGAACATTGAACACGCAGAACTTTTCTGGATACATTTACAATGTAAATCAAAACTTGAGCAGTTGCATGGCATCACACATGTCAATTTGACCAGCTATAACTGAAAGTTGAAATAACAATAATAAAAATTAAAAAACTGATATGCGATATGGTCATCCATGAAAAAATTTCTTAATGATTCACGTGTATCTGTAAACTGTTCTGTTGCATAAAGCATTAAAATGTGGAGGTTTCCTCATTTCATGCGTCACATCTGGAATCAGCAGAAATAACAAAAATGAATTCTACAATGGAGAAAACCTCAAGAATAATACTCTTCCAGTAACGGATAATCACATTCCGGAATTTATTTCTATGCTGTGTTTTGGGTGTAAGTTCAAATTTTTAAACTCTTCGTAGGTCAGTCAGAGGGGCCAATCATTTTCTCTGGAACTACAAGTTCGTCAAACTCCTCACTTGTCAGCACTTTTAAGTTCAAAGCAGCTTCCTGCAGTAGAATGTTCCAAATTAGATTCCCAAAAATCTTCGTTATAAAGGTCACACTCTTGCTATAAGCCTTAAGCCCATGTATATAATTACTTGCAATTAAATTTAACAATATACATTATACACACATCAAAAATGAATACAAATGAAAAAGGGAAGAAAAATGTGACCTTCAGAGTAGTTCCCTCCTTGTGAGCTTTCTTCGCAACTGCTGCGGCATTGTCATAGCCGATTTTCTATAACAAGATGGCAGATATAAACATTAACAATACAGAAAAGCAATCATGGACTATAAATAAGCAATTAATTGACAGCAAAACACTTACGGGGTTCAAGGAAGTGACGAGCATGAGTGACTGCAAGAATTGGAACATTAGTATATCAGAAGTCATACTGAGCTCTAACAAATTATGCACTACATAATATATTGGAGATTTTAAAGGTTTTGTTTTCTATCTAAATCTACCTCATGTAGCAGTTTTGAGATCCTTCCCCTGTTGGCTTCAATTCCCCTTACACAATTCTTTTCGAAAGAAGCAGAGGCATCCGCTAGCAATCTCAAGGACTGATCAATGTTTGGAAACCATAAAATGAGTTAAGTAACATTCTATTCGAAACTCAATTCGAGTTCCATATCATCCAGAATCATTTTCAATCAAATACAGGATATCAAAAGAAGTCTATAGCATGGTTATTATAAATGGCATGGACACCAAAGTGTCTGCTAAGCAACACTTAACATTAAACAACACAAAAATTATGCAAGTGATTATATCTACAAATAGAAGCTATAGCTGAGCAATATTGAGATATTATCCGATATTTTTGAAACACTGGCCACTAATAATTCTTACACCAATTTTTCATGTATCTAAGTTGCGGCAGAAATATTATTATGAAGTTCAACACAGCTCTGTATGATATTAATGTAAACACTATCTCAAAACCTAGAGGATAAGGCAACCCTGATAATTAACGTCGGGCCTCATGGATGGTTCCGGATTGATCTGGCAGGTTTTCGAGGCAGGAAAAAAAAAAGCAGATAAATAGAGGATATAATGCAAAAAAGTTTATAAGACGCATCAAGCACCAATCTGTAGTTGCTGGTTAAAGTCTAGTTTCAAAGTGATCCGTGGAAGGTTAGTATATCGTAACCAGTGTCCTAAAAATTGCTTGGTGGGTCTAGGAGATTAAGGTACTTTCAAGTTAAAGGTATGCTCTAGCGCCTGATTCAAAGCCCTTACAGATACATGTGAAGAAAACCACAAAGCTCTTTCATTTATTTACACAAAGGTCCAGAAACTTACATGTAGGAGACTACTGGCAATCATTGGCTTGTAAACATTCAGCTCAAAATGTCCATTTGCCCCACCCACAGTAATCCCTACGTGATTTCCCATGACCTGCCAAGTCAAAATACAAGACAAGTAACTACAGGATGAGCTATTTAATGAGCCGAAACTAGTTACACGATTCATATATGGTTTTGACTCTTTCCATATATGATCTGTATATGGTTTAAACGATTTATTTACAACTTAATAATATGGATTAAATCTTACCTGAGCACAGACCATAGTGAGAGCCTCACATTGAGTGGGATTCACCTTCCCCTGAAATGGAATAAGATCATGAGAACAAGGTTTTGACTGAAAGAAGAAATTGTAATTTGTGGCAATTTGGAGGGTCAAAATGACAAGGAGACTTTACAGGCATGATACTGCTGCCTGGTTCATTCTCGGGAAGTATGAGTTCACCAAGACCGCATCGCGGCCCACTGGAAAGGGAAAAAATGTTAGCATCTAGAAGAACAGAGAGTACAAAACAAAATCACTCCAACAGATTGTTCCGCATATACCTTCCTAATAGCCGTATGTCATTTCCAATCTTCATAAGAGAAGCAGCAACTGTATTCAGAGCTCCGCTAGTTTCAACAAAAGCGTCATGTGCAGCCTATAAACAATATACAGCATAATAATTATAAACAGTACATTTAAGTGTCAAAGTAAGCAAAGATCTCTTTTGAGGAACTTAGTAATAAAACAAAATCAAATTTTATGAGAATTGAAAAATAACCAGTGCTTCAAACTTGTTTTCGGCTGTTATAAATGGTAGCTTAGTTTCCTCGGCTACTGCTGCAGCAATCTTGACATCAAACCTAAGAAAGAGATTACATTTAAATAAGACCCGAAATGTAAAATCAGGAAATAAAGTTGTAGATAGGCAAGTTCATGCAAACACATTAAAGATTACAAGTGAGTGGCACAGTACTAGCAATTTACTTTATTCTTGGAAAATAGAAAGGCTTACCCTTTCTTTGTGTTTAATCCAGTCCCCACAGCAGTGCCTCCTTGTGCAAGCTGCAAGGCAGGATTCAACCAGTTAGACAGACCTATACAGAAAGGGACAAACAACAGGGGAAAGAGGGGAAGTCTTAGGTATATATTGTTCTTCAAACAAACCTGATACATGCGAGGTAGTGTGCACATCACTCTATCAATTCCGTACTTCACCTGTAGGCAAGCACAGAGCATAAATTCACATGTTCATCCGACATACGTAAACACTAATAATCAATTTTTAAAGGAATTCACTAAAAACAACTTATAATGTTGATAGTAGTAAGATAAGCTTACTTGAGTTGTATAGCCACTAAACTCTTGCCCCAGTGTCAAAGGTGTTGCATCTTGAGTGTGAGTCCGTCCTATCTTAACTATATCCTTAAACTCAACTGACTGGTAAACAACATTGCAGCAAAATAAAGTAGTATCAGAAACTCCTTTATGTTGATAGAGTAAAACCGAGACTTGGTAAAAGCATATTTAAGTGTTGGAGACATGTCACAGATACCAATTGCTTTTATAAAAACAATTAAAAAAGAAAACTTTAAATAAAACAGTGTGGTTATTGTTATGTCTTTACACAACAAATTACTAAGGATGACGAAGAAAACAGAACCTGTCAATATATATTTATGCTCAAGAGCTTGGTGGAAGTCTACAAGCTAGCTACAACAGAACTTCAAAACAATCTTTTAACTTATAGCAAACACAAAAAATCATAAGCTATACCCTGGTAAACAAGTTTAGCTCCCTCTCTCCCCCTCACACACGCACACACAATGATAATAGCAGTCCTTGAATGATTATTTAGGAACAGCTGGATCTTTTAAAAGGCCTGGGTTTCCAGTAAGAAATATAATAGTCTACAGACCAAGGATTGGCACTGCTCTAGACATTCTAAGCATGAAACTGAGCAACAGAGCACGAGTTAAAGGATAGACTACAACTGAAATTTAAAATCCAAACCAATATCCATATTATAGCCCGGCCACCTGACTCGAGAGCAAACTATCATTCTCATATATGTGGTGCAGGGTTCCTGTTCTCTATTTCTGGGTTGTATGATTAAACTTGAAATTTTAGAAATAATCTAGTATTCTTTGAATATAATTCCATGCGCACAAAAAAAACTAGACACGATTGTGTATAATAGCATATAAAATCACGATGGCTTTTCTCTAGCAGTAACGTGGAAGGCCTTAGAATAAGTTAAGTTATAGAACTCAGTAACTGCGAAGATTAGCCATTAGGGCAACTAATAACTCAAGTAAACATAAGCTAGAGCACTACACCAAACCTTCGAGTTTAGAGTAGTATGCAACTGTTTCAACTTTGGAATGAATCGTGAATTAATTTCCATTGCAGCTGCAATATGCATTACCTAATAAAGGAAGACAAAACCCATGATATAAATTAGAACTGACAGGAAGTTACTGATCAAGATCCAAAATGATGAATTAATTTAGTCGAGGAAACTTTTTATGAAGGCTTACAGTAGGGAATGTATCATTAGAAGATTGTGATCTGTTCACATGATCATTGGGATGCACAAACTTTTCACCTCTTTGATGACCAAGAATTTCAGCAGCTCTATTTGCAATTACCTGGGAAGTTTCACGAATACAACTTATATATCATACCAAAGGGTTTATAAATACACACAACTCAGAAGTACACACTAGACAGTACTGAAAGGCCTTTGTTGACCAGTAATAGCTTTCGCCATTAGTGCCTAAAGATCATTTTAGCATATTCTGCTTTAAAAACTCTGCACATGCAATTAGAAGCTATCTGAAATAGTTACGATAAAACACTGCAAAACTCTACTTGGTAAATGAGATTAAGCCTCTCTACATCCTTGGAGTTTCTAAATTTAATGGCCATTAAACTAAATTATACAAAAACAAAGAACCCGGGAGTTTGTGACAAGATTACAGAGAATGTAAACATGTTGAAAGTTCTAACAGGAAAATTCAGAGGGAATTCAACTAACTTCAAGTATTAAACTTATTTGACAAATAACTTCTTAATCACCTCATTGGCATTCATGTTACTTTGAGTTCCGCTGCCAGTCTGCCATACCACCAGGGGAAAGTGATCATTCAATTTCCCTTCAGCCACTTCTTGAGCAGCTTGCATTATTGCTTTACCTATGGATGGGTCAAGCCCATACTCCATGTTAACCTACAATATAAGCATATCACATATTAGTAAATAACACACATTAGCAGGGAGACTTGGCAACATTTTGCGATTTTCATGATTTTTGGATACATGCACGTTTGTCCATTTGTCGATATTAAGATGTAACACATACATCTAGGAAACTAGGACCGTAACAAAGGTTATGAAGTAGTTATTCATTATCAAATTCAGTAGGATGGTCAAGTTTTGCAAATCAATATATGACAGCTCCAGGAAAGATAACACCAATTTTCTTTCACAATCAAATTTCGTGCTAAGCTAATCACAAAAGAAAGAACAAAGTTTTAAGGAAAAACATACTATTATGTACAAAGTGTGACTACGTAACTATAGTTTAGAGTTGATTGTACAGTATCTATTAGTCAAAAAAATTCTTGCCTACAATATTTGATTGATCAAATTTGAAGATCACTTTTCATTAACATATTACACATATTTTGGCTTCTCTTCAATTATTAGGTCGGCTCACATAAAATCATTAAATCAAGCTGTACGCACATCAGATTAAGATTCAATAAATGATAGGACTATTTGGTTTAGGATTACTTTAACCATTCTTGATACATTATAAGATCTGGTTAGATGTAGAATACTAATAAAATTGTAAGGTCAATTATAGGATTACTAATAATTTAAACAAAAAAATATTTATAAGATCATATGTGCTTTTCATAGTAGTATATACTATATAGCAGGTCAAGATCTACACTAATTCACGGCTTCACGCTACCCGGCCTTGAAAACATACAATACTGAAACAAAATGACTATCTATAGAAATATGCATGTGCCAGCAAGGGACCTTAGCAGCACATTTTTTGAGGATGCCAAAAGCACGAACGATAGGTTCGGGCATTCTTTCACGCTCACCACCTATTTCGAAATTTTGAAGTGATCTTTGAGTCTGGGCACCCCATAACCTGAAAGACACCAGTAAACAGCATTAGAGGTAGTCCATCAAGTATTATTACCATAGTAACAAAAAATGATAACAAAAACATACGAACATTAAACTTGAAGTTGCCACATCCCCATAACTTTATACTCAAGTAGAAATAACAATATTATACTTTTTACGATAATCAACTTTGTCATTTACACAAAAATCATATCAAAAGATTCTACAGATAACAAAGAGATATATAGTATGGGCAATACAACCAAAACAGACCAAAACAGCTCAAAAAGTTACCTCTCTTCGCCTCGTTTATGTAACACAAAAATCAAATTACAATAAGTTACATTCTCGAATAGTGTAATGTAGTTTATCTATTTCCTAAATAAATCAGATCAAGTAATCTAACATAACTTGCATACATTTAAAACGATCACAAAATGTAATTAAAACTAATTGTTCCCATAGTACAAGTAAAATCTAACAAAAGATAAATAAAATAAAAAACGATTCAGAGAGAGAGAGAGAGAGAGACAGAGAGAGAGGGAGAGANAGAGAGAGAGGGAGAGAGAGAGAGAGAGAGAGAGAGAGAGAGAGAGAGAGAGAGAGAGAGAGAGAGAGAGAGAGAGAGAGGACGAACTTGTCAGAAGGAACTTGAATAGGACCAAAAGTATCTCTTTCTTCTCTAAAAGAAGAGAAGAATCTGAGAATATTAGCGTTTGTATAACGAGCCGATGTAGTCGTTAATCGCCGAGAAGCAACGAACATAGGCATTTTCACTAACTTCAACTCCTGCACACGCTCAAACAGATCACAATTAAATTAAATAAATTTGTACGGAGTGTGAGAAAAAAGAGATCGAAAAACAGTTGGGTACTGTACCTCAAAGCCGCCAGGGATCAGCGAAAAATGACTACAGGGAAGATTATTTATTTTCCTGGTGGCGTGCCTCCAATTTTGTTGGGCTGTCCAATGGATTTATATATTCCAAGAGCCCATGCTGCTGTTGTTGAGTCAGTTTATATATCTGTAGCACACTTCTCAATGTTTCTCCAAAAGCCCCTGGGCCGAAATACCCAATCACAAATTGGATTAACGGTAAAAAATTTAGTTCCTCACAAATTAGTTCGAATTACAGATATTACATGATTTGATTGGCTATAATCAAATTATTAATCAATTATTACGCTTAATAAGTTTAAATTATTAGTAATCCTGTAGTTGGTAATATCTCAAATTAGTTTGGATCACGAATATCGCATTTGTAAACGTCATGTTATTTGGGGTCAAAGTTTTTCCAAATACATTTAATACTACAATATTTTCCTCTATCGTCCTTTATTTATTTCCCGCCGGGTAATATCAAACTTGGCACTAGATCGTAGTCTCTCGTAATAAAGTCAATGTATCCCAAATTTGTTTTCAAATATCACGTGGACTATTTTAATCAATCAATATCCGTAAATTAATCAATATACTTACAAAGAAAAAAAATTAAGGATGAGATCACGCCACTTCAAATCGTCTCGATCTATTTTTCTTAATGATTATCAAAATTTTGGATGGTGAGGTGGCGCCTCTTGTATCATCTCGATCTATTCTTTTAATTTTCTCAAAAATTTTGAGTTATTAAATAAAAAAAATATTAATTACCTCATATGCTTCTAAATATTCCTCTTAACTCAAATCAACATCTTATTATTCAACTAAAGTTTATATACTATGTTGATAAACTTTCCTCTTAACTAAAACTAGAAAGTAGTAAGCCGCGCTTCGCGGCGGCATTATAATAATATTTTTTTGTAAAAATA